>CM035161.1:10691478-10949554 GCA_020205615.1 Panax quinquefolius
CTTTAACCTTTATCAATTTAACCATTTAATCGAATAGTAATTATAAGAAAATTGAATACCTTTATTTCATAAAATTCGGGGGTCTTACAATCTCCCCTCCTTATGAAATTTCGTCATCCTCGAAATTTACGTGCATTCAGGTATTTCAAAGAGTTGAGAATACCTTTTTTCATTTCGATTCCATCTTCCCTGCCATCACCTGCATTTCTCATCGCTTTCATCTTCTTTATTTTATATCATTCTGAATCACGCCTTCAAAACACTTTTCAAGTTAATTGAACAAATTAATATATCACATAATATCCCGATATTACGACCGACCAACAATTAAGCTTAGTAGGACACACTAGCCGAAGGATTTACTCATCTTTCCCTCCTAGTTCTATTCCCCGATCTCCGCCAGATCATATCCCCAAGCTCGATATCAACTCAGAACTCTCGACACCAACTCTCGTCAAGACTCTCACATCGATACTTATCGGTTTGCCACCGCAGAATCTGCCCGCCCCCTACGAGAGAGTCGCTGCAGCAGCATCCCCCATCAATGTGAAGTCACCAAAGAGAGGTTTGGGGCTTTACTTTATAGCTCGATATTAACCGCGACGACCCCAAAATAGGTCCATTCCATCCAACCCATTCTCGAGTCGCCAAATATATGGTACGTAAAAACAACTACAACTTTATTACAACAATTGTCGCAAAAAATACAACAACACATATATCTTTGTGAGTTTGATACAAATATATACCAACTGTAAGACGTCACAATGACACTCTTACATAAAAAGTATAGTCAAAAACTGTTTTTAGAAATTAGAATCTTTGGGAAGTGCTCAAGAAACCTTCGTATACGGGAGGCCATGCTTAGGTTATGGTAGATATCATATGGCCATTGCAATTATCCTTGGTCAACCTAATAGACCCTCAAAGAAAAACAAGAAGGTTACTATCATATTCTTCCCAATGGTGAGTCTTCTTCGACATATCATTATCTCCACTGCTCTAATTTGGTATTATACTCCAAACAAATGCCAAGATTATATAGCAGTGCTTGTAAATATACTCAAAGAAGTGGATGAGCACAACCATGTCTTTATGATAACACGAGTTTGTATGTCATTAGACATCTTGTATGATATAGTGACAAAACACCCTTCCAAAGTTGGGTTCATTTCACCCTATTTAATTCACCAAAATAACTATTAAATGATGTATAAAATACAACACACCAAAGCCCTCTCAATAAAATTATTTTCATACTCTTTAGGAGAACCTCAACAACTATAGACCACCGCTCTATTCCTCATATCCCCGCCTCAACCCAAATGCAGCACTTTTATTACCCGAAAAGAATTGTGAAACAAAAGGGTGAGCACAACTAGCTCAAGAAAAGAATATTATGACTAAAGATAAATAAATTATCAATAGTCTTCATCAAGAATGAATCGTAGATTTAGAACATACGGTAGATGATAAAACTTTTCAACCATAGTTGCAATGAACTAAGCAATCCATTAAAAGAGTCAAATAGACTATAAAGTCTATTATCTTCCACGTTAAAAGTCCACCAACAATATTTTATCCTCGTAACATCAATCAACAGCTCTTTCCACAATCATATGAATAACTCATAATCATAATTGTGATTCTAAATTCTCTTCTCATCCGAGACGAAGATAATTTTCATCACCGCCTTTACCTCAAACATCAAATATCATGGTTATACCAAATCACAGCCTCTGCTCATAATCATACTAATAAATTCATCTTTGCATTCATGGGCCAAAGATATTCATCAACAATTCATCTTTACACTACCAAAGCCAAAGATATTCAACAATGTCATCTTCAGACACGAGCCAAAGATATTCATCAATAATTCATCTTCAGACTACAAAGCAAAGATATTCAACAACAAAGTCATCTTTGCATTACGAGCCAAAGATATTCATCAATAATTCATCTTTTGCATACCAACAGTGCAAAAAGATATTCAACAATAGTCATCTTTGCACACGAGCCAAAAGATATTCATCAATAATTCATCTTCAAAGACTACAAAGCAAAGATATTCAACAACAAAGTCATCTTGCAGATTACGAGCCAAAGATATTCATATATCAAAGAAATACATAATCATTTCGTAAGTTATATAACAATAATTATAACCATGTTGATCAATTCACCTTTGCACTTAAGTTAAAAAATATTCAATTGTAAATTCAATGGTCATGATCATACCACCAACAATTCAACTTTTGCACCATCGCCAAAGAGAACCTATACACGATCATACCAATAATCTACCCATCTTTAAACTCAAGTCAAAGAGAAATATCATCATTAGAGTTATAAGAATGTTATATAAAAATAATATAATCAAAACTCCGATTTTAATTTCAAGAGTAAGATCTATAAATCAACTATAATTTGTCGTAAAAAGAAACCAATTTTATCAATAGTGAATAAGACCTTGAATAAGAACTCGTGAATAAGAACTCATTTAATAATAGAACTCGTGAATAAGCTTTCGTGAATAAGAATCGTGAATAAAGAACTCGTGAATAGTAATTCATGAATAAAACTCGTAACTCGTGAATAATAACTCATAAATAGTAACTGCGTGAATAAGATTCGTATTCAAGCATAATAGTAAATTAACTATACACATTTAAATAATGTCATATACATAAATAAAGGTCATATATATATTAATAATGATATATTTTGAATAGTGGCCGCATAATTGAATAAGAACTCCCCGAAATCAAAAAGGTAGAAATTCCACAATAAAATCTATACCAATATTGGCAATTATATTGATATTGAAATAATAACATCATTATTAAGAAAATAACATTCCTTATATCCTTATAATCCCTTAAAATCCCTTTACTATCCCTTACCTCAAAAGAAATCAAAGATTGACAGGGATATCTGGATATATTTTTCAAATAATATGAAACTTCAACAGACCGATGAATATCAACTCACCAAGTATCTAAATACTCACAAAATTACACTCAATAATCTAGAGAGAGAGCAGAGAAAGTTTATGTTTCGGTGTGTTTTTTCAATTCTAACTTAGCCCTCTATTTATAGGAAAATTTTAGCAGAATTTCGACCCTGAACTCTGATATGCTTTACTCTGCTACTATTCCCACCCACCACATTTAAAAATTTAATTGAAGTAACATTTCTCACCAACCAAAAGTGGGGCCCACCAATTCTAGAATTTTCCACCAAAAATCATTTATAACCCACTTTAAAAAATCACCACCTCTTAAAATTCATAACAAATTATACGCTCATTTTTAATTCGGTTCAAAATTTGTGGACATATACTCAACTTATATATGTATAACATATCCAAAAATTACAACGATCCAACTACGGATTAAATATTATAACTCACACAATAAAGCTCAAAAAGAACACCGATTTTATCTTTTTAATACCTCCAACTGATAAAATAATCATAATTAATTCCTTCATCAAACCACATTAAATCCTTCATTTATAACCACATCAAATAAATATTTCTTATTTATGAATCAATAATTAAATTCACAATATTATTGAAGAATCACATTTACGAACATCAAGCCGCTCCTGTGAATTTCCAATAAAATTTCACAAATAATATTACGTGCAATCACATTTATTTTATTTAATTAATTAAATTCTATTTAATTAATTAAGCTCCCTTGAATCTTATTAGGGATAATTAATTAAACTCCTTTAAATCAATAATTAATTTTCCTTCCTAATCCATTAGAATAAATGAGAGTACTTATATTAAATTAATTCCTAAACTCTTTTAGAAATTAAAATAATAATAATATGTAATAATATTAATAAGACTCCTCTTATTAATTTATATTTAATATTTCTAAAATATTAAATAATAATATTAAGCTATTTAATTTATTCTATCACCATAGATTAAATTAAATATACTTAACATATTATTACGATTATGCCATTAACTTCTTAAATAATTATTCTTCCTTTTATGGTGTGACCCTTTAGGTTCTCCATATTAAACCTACTTAGAATAAATCAATTAGAATAATTCTAATCTTATTTAAATAAATAAATTAAAATAAATTAATTAATTTATTTAAATAAATAATATTTATTCTACAATAGGATAAGCTTCCCAATGATCAACGACTTTCCGTATAATATAGATTTCAACATTAATCATTAAAGAACCTTTCGAGTAAATAGTTACCGTATAATTCAATCCTTCCACCATACAATGTCCCAATTAAATATAAGATAATGGAATTACCACAAGTCTTATTTTATTTAATTATATGTATTTCGATCCTTAAATGCACAACTCCAAATAATGCAAATTAGAAACTCCTTTCTAATTTCATTCTCCTTGCCCAAGGACTACTGGGTTGTCATTTATCTAATCACATAGACATTTCTCTTCTTTTATTAGAAGTGGTAGATTCTTTATCGATCATACATTATCTCCATGTATAACTTATTATACCCAAGCATACCCTTTGATATACCCTAAGGGTCTTAAGGAATAAGTCAAAGTATAACTCATCATACACAAGATACTATGATGATCTCAAGTCCAAGGATCACTTGTACTACTATCACTACAGAATTCCTATCGACAGCAAATAAAACTCCATTAGGTATTCCTTAATGAGCCAATGCTCAAAGAACTTATTCTCTAATAAGCACCTACATACTTGCTTTAGTGTTCCACACAAATGATCATGAGATCAATCATCCTCATCCAATGAGCAAGCAACGTATGTACTAATCTATCCTGGATTCACTAATCCCCAATTTAGTAATCCAACGATTGGGAACTATTTTAGTTTTAAGCTTTCTAAGAATTTAGATCTCATTAGAATGATCATCATCATTATTCTAAAAGCATTGCTTAAAACTATGGGTTTATCACATATTATAAAACAAAGATCATGTAGATAATTAAAAGCCTTTAATAAATTAATACTTTTATTAATAAATGAATAAGATTGTTACAAAGTATATGCTTTATCATCAAACATGATCGGCTTGTATGCATACTACTTTCAATCTCCCACTTGCACTAAAGCCAATCGCCATGGTATCTCATACTCTTCTTCTCTAAGTGACGATTATCCCGTTGTTGGATAAGCTTTAGTTAATGGATATGTAATGTTGTTCTTGAGAGTCCACTATCTCTATAGTGATTTCCCATCTTTCAATGATTCTAATAATCAAATGAAAGTGCCACAACACATGTTTAGATCCAAGATGAGACTTAGAACTATTCCTAGTTCTCAGAATGAACTTTTAATCCAAACAATCAACTTGCATAGCCTTTCATTTATAGCTATATACTTTGTCTTTATCACTAAACCAAAGAACTCTTTTCACGTTTCGAACCTTTCCAATTCATCGCACCACCGCTCAAGGTAACACTTTACCTTAAAGTGGATTTTCGTCATCTTGGTCTCGTCTCGAAAACTTGAGTCTCATTAAGCCTCTAGTTTTAATTTAGACCCACCATGAATATGATCACATCCTTAGTGCCTGCTAAGCACTTTAAGATGTTTTTCACCGACTCATAGTGAACTTCTCCATAATACGACCGATCAACATCAGTCTCAGATATTTCATCAGATACATGATTGTTACTCATGCGACCTCTCTTTCTTTGAGTCTGTGGGGACTATTAAGAGAGATACACCCATAGCTCATCAACATGAGACATCTCGAGTTTGCCATGCTAAACGACTTTAGCATCAAATGAATATACGCCTCGGGTTAAGTCGAGCATCCTCTTAAATCTATCTATATAGATTTTATCCCCAATTAAGATACTCTTCCCAAATCATTCATGGAGGAATGTTTAGACAACTTTATCTTTACTGATTGTAGCATTGGTATGTCATTCCTTATCCGTAGTATATCAACATATAATACTAGAAATGTCACGACGCCTCCCAATCGACCCTTTGTACACACTAGGTTCATTCTTATTTTTGATAAAATCAAACTCTTTTGATTTGTTTCATCAAAACGAATGTTCCATTTTGAGAATATTGCTTCAATCAATTTCTCCGAGTGTTCATAACTCTTAACTCATCATATGTAATCGATCATCATCTTCTATGACATGTGCATCATCATCATCATCATCCATGATGAATCCATACCTCCTAGGTATCTTCTTGACTATTCCGCATTTACGATTCGCCAGGTACAATAGGTCTATCTATAGTGTTCCTCTTATTCGACTTATAGTGTTTTGTGGTTCTTGAACTTTTTCAAGATCTATTATCCTCCCACTAGCCCTTTTCAATGATAAACACCTTTATCTTAGAAGGCGCCGTGTTTCGTAACAAACACCTTTTGCTAAGTAGAATTATAGAACATATACCCTAAACTTACTTTAGGATGTCCCACAAATCGACACTTGTCAAATCTTGTCCCAAGCTTATCCTTTTGAAACCTTTTCACATAAGTCGACAACCCCTTATCTTAACATACTTAAGATTAGGAATCCTCCCCGTCCATAACTTTTATGGAGTCTTGGGCCGGATTTTGAGGTTACCATTTTCAGAGATATGCACCATTTCTAGGACATTATCCCGTGTAGGATACTCGAATGTCCAGAAAATCATTATGGACCGCACTATGTCCAACAAGGTACGATTTTTCATTCAGATACATCAATCAATTATCACAGATCGTGATGTGTCCATTATGAGAAAACCATTTGAGATGATCTAGAAACTTATCAGACAAGTATTTATTCCTTGATCTAATCAAAGAATCTTAATACTTTGCCAATTTGTTTCACTTCTCAATTCTTTCAACCTTTCAAATAATTCACACTTGTATTTCAAAGAATACACACATTCAACTCTTTGAATGATCATCTCCTTTTCTTATACTAATTTTGTTCAATATGCAAAATTATTTTCATGTAAGTCAAGTATACAAAATTTATTAAGTAATATTCCATTTATATACAAAACATTATTATTATAAATAGAACAACAATTGTTCTTAATTATAATACCAAAGATTTCATCATCCAACAATAAAATGGAAATAATATTTTTAACAAGAATCGGAATACAATAACAACTTATCGACTTAATAGATTTTCTCAGAGTAGCATTGCTAAACTATAAGTTTCTATAGCTAATGCAAAGCAACCTTTGCTTCATTTTCCACACATAGATTACTTATATTTGTTTAGCTTTCTACTCGCTTGGTCCCTTCATAAATCTATATTTATGATAACCAAAGCTCAGATCCAATACCCAAGTAGAACCTCGACTTAAAGAAAATTTATTTCAATCATGAACAAAATCAGATTTGTAACCAAACTTCACTAAGCTTCTTTTTGTTAGCCTCTCGCAAGATGCTTCTCGCAGCTTTCTTTCCAAAGGTCCAGTGCTTATTGCAAAGGAAGCAAACCCTTTGCTATCCGTATCGCTTTTGTTCTTATTATCCTTTGTTTATGCCTTTCTATTTACCTTCTTTGAATCGCTCTTCTTTCGTAAGATCCTTTGGCCCCTACCAAGAAGACTTGATCTTTCTTGGTCGAAAGTGACTCTCAACATTTTTCAACATGTTAAGCAAATCAATGAGGTCGATATCTAGCTTGTTCATATGAAAAATTCACAACAATTGTGAAAGGAGTCCGGAGTGAGTGCAAGATCAAATCTTGGCTCAACTCTCCATCCATGACAAAACCAAATTTCTCCTAATCGATCAATCAAATTGATTATGTTAAGAACTTTTTCTCTGTATTTATAGTGTCATCTGGCCATTCTAGATCTAAGAGCTCCTTAGATATCCGATATCTATCACCCCCATTTTCCTCACCATCAACTACTTGATGTGCAGTGAATATAAGAGAAGCATCCATAGTTTCATGCCGACGTTTGAAGCTCAAGCACTCATGGATGCGAGCATGATGCATTGAGCCAATCAGGCATCATCTCGCCACTTTCTAAAAGTAGCAATGTCTTCCTCGAGGCATTGTCTCAAACATTGCAGGATAGGCGATTAAGGACATAAGATAGCTTTTCAACCATGAGAACTATTCTCAAATTCCTTAACCAATCCGCTTAATTCTTTCCCGATTAATTTAGCATCTAATATGCTTCGCAAAGGATAGTAATTTTAGACATTGTAAAATTTCAGTAAATGAATTTGTAATTAACAACATTTTAACATACATTCTTTTATTAATTACCAAAATAAATTAGGTCTTGTTTTAAATTGGTATCTCCCACTATTTTCTTCAAACTATATTACCATCACTTATATAGTTCGGCAAAATCTAATTAAAGATTTGCTAGTGAGAATAAGGATCCCATTTCAAATGTATATAGCCTTGTGGTGACACAACAAACTATATATAAATAAATAGGTAGACAACTTTTGTCAATTACATCAACTATGCAACTCCTTTTATTTTGCCTCTTAGATTATTTTGATCAAGTGGTGGCACATCCGAATCAAAATTATCCAAGTTAAGTCCGACCTAGCACTCCATATATTCAAAAAAGAAAATATCATCCTTGTGGTGACACAACAAAACAATATTGTTCAATTTTTTTATAAGCATCAAATGTGATAAATTAACATCTTAAATACTTAATACTCATTTGTGGTGACACAACAAACTCATATTAAATATTTAATACTCTATTAATTTTATCACGCTAGAAGGCTAACGCTCGATATTCCAAATATCTTTGAACGCTTTAGGACTTAATATAAAAAAAATTGAGGGTTTTGTTATTAATTTGTCTCATCTTGTTTAATACATACATATATATATATATAAAATACGCCATTATATTAATAAACATGCGAAGCATGTTTGCATAATATATAATATATATAGTATAAGCATGCACATATAGAATACTATATTCTACCCTTGATTGATTATGGACTTTTATTCTAGTTTGTTCACTAGAGCCACCAAGTGAACCAAAAGGTCAAACCCTAGGGGTGCAAGAAATAATATTTAAATATAACTATTACATTTAAACCCTGCTCCATTACAAACGGTCTTCAAGCGCCTCTTTCGTTCCTCGATCTCTAATTCTTCAAAATTAATTCTAACTATTCCTATTACAAAACTATTTTAAAATAAATAGAAACCTCGATCAAGCTAAATAAGGGAAGTACATAGAGAGGAGATAGAATTTACATTAAGAAAAATTAGAGAAGACGAGGTACGCAGAATTCTCATTTAATAAAACCCATACATTCATGCATCCAACTAAAATAAAATCCAATCACATCGTCAATAGTCCATAATCAATCCCATTTATTATCATACACATCACCATACGCATCAATAAATAACATTCATCTCATGAATAATAAACATTTAATATATATATTGATATCATTTAATGGGCAAATTTAGTTAAGATAAAATCTAATTTTGAATCAAAATAAACTCCTTTATTTTAATCCAAATTTAAATCAAAATAAAACTATTTTATTTTAATTTATCCAATTTTGAATAAAATAAACTATTTTATTTTAATCAAAATTTTAATCAAAATAAACTCCTTTATTTTAATTAATTATGGAATCCAATTCCATATATATAAAAAAAATTTAATTAAAATAAACTCTTTTATTTTAATTAATTATGAAATCAATTCCATGAAAAAAAATCTTTTATTAAAGGAAACACGATATTCTTTCCTATTCACAAATAAACTCCTTTATTTTGAATAATATGAAATCTTATTTCATATTTAAATAAACTCTTTATTTAAGGAAATATGGATTTTTTTTTCCTATTCACAAATAAACTCTTTTATTTTGAATAATATGAAATCTTATTTCATATCTAAATAAACTCCTTTATTTAAGAAATTATAATCCAATTTCAACTCCAATTAGTTATCATGGAATCCAATTCCAACTCTAATTAGTTAGCATAAAATTTAATTTTAAAATTAAAATAAACTTTTTTATTTAATATTAAATAAACCTTTTATTTTAAAATTAAAAAATAAATTTTATTTATAATTATAAAATAATTAAAATATATATATATATATATATATTATATATATATATATATATATATATATATATATTGTGACGCTTCTCAAAAATTAGGTATACATCACCCATCTCGGGTCGCCACTTACATGGTACATAAATTCAAATACAACTTACTAATATAAATCAAATATAACGTGTACAATAATACATATAAAAACTCGTGAGTTTGAATACAAATATTGTCTACTAGATATTATACAAACTCAAAAGGAGTCCTCATTACAACTATTATCACACTATTTCACGTAATAGTGAGGACTACTAATGCTATCCTCCCGACCATTACTCCGCTCCCCGACTCGTCTCCAAATTTATGTTCTCATTTCCTCAAGAGAACAAAGAAAAGAAAGGGTGAGCTCAACTAGCCCAAAGAAGAAATATTATGACTAAGATAATGCGTAATAAATTATCATTAGCCTTCAACAAAGTTAAACCGATAAAATACAATAGACAAACAAGCTTTAATCACAATGAATAAGCAATCCATTAAAAGAGTCAAGTAGAATAAAGTCTACTATCTTTTAGGTTTTAAAAGGTTTTCATCAATTTTTATCACCGAGACTCACTTTTTAATAAATAAACCACCACATCTAATCATCCCCGCACTACTTGGCCAAGGATTTTCATCAAATTATCAATGGTCATGACTATACCGAATCACCCCGGGTCATAATCATACCAAAAACTATCCATCACCGCATTACAAAGCCACCGAGGACTTTTTGTCACATCATTTATATCAAGTCATGATTATACCGAATGATCCTCGGTCATAATCATACTAAGTTCATCTATGCACGTAAGCCAAAGATAACATAATATAACATGAGGATGATGACAATGACATAGTAATTCAATAAAACAAGTTCAAGAATTATTTAATCCATGAATTATTAACGCCCAAATTGTCAACACGATACTGCTTTCAGAGAGTAAAATTCAAGAATGATCGTAAGAATATTTCCATGAAAAGATATCGATGAAACGCAAATATCAAGGATATTCTACTAATTTCATGGAGTATAAAGTCAAAGTTTTAACCAACCGGGTATAATAAAGAATGGAATAACAAAAGAAATCACCACGCATGCAGATTGTGACAGATAAAGTTATTCCAATGTAATAATAATAACGGAACAAGTCGTGAAATTCACACCGACAGTGATGTTCCAATGTAATAATAAAGATGGAACTGCCTCCGTAAAACACATGATAGGATATTCCAATGTAATGATAAAGATTTTAACCAGTCCTGGTAAAAAACATGCATGTGATGTTCCAATGTAATAATAAAAAAACGAACCAGTCCTGTAAAACACATGCATGTGATGTTCCAACAGTAATAATAAAGAAGAATGTCACCAAGTATAGGTAAATCATGATACATGTGTTATTCCAATGTAATAATAAGAATGGAATAACATAAGATTTCACCAAGTATAGGTATGCCACAGATACAAAAGTATATGTATAGGTATACCACTTTTACAAAAGTTATTCCAATGTAATAATAATGAATGGAATAATGTGTTCTCTTCAAGAAGAAAAATAATAACACCCCGTACCGTAAAAGAATCCTAATATGTAAGTAGTGAAGTAAAGCAGTAATACTCTTCTTCTTTCTATAATTTTCTCTCTATAGCTTCTCTCTAATAATCTCTCTCTGAGTTTCAATGAATTCAAGAAGAAAATAATGAAGGAATGAGCTTCTATTTATAGGAAAATGGAATGCATAAGAATTAATCCATGAACTATCCAGATTGATTTACTTTAATCTGACGGTCCATATTTAAAGAAAAATCTTTAAATAAAATATAATATATTCTATTTATATAAAAATATTTTACTATGCAAACACTATGCAAAAATACTATGCAAAACACTACGCAAAAATACACTATGCAACACTATGCATAATAAAATATAATATATTCTATTTATGTAATAACTTTAATAAAGTATTCTATTTTATATAAAAGATGTTTCGCTTTTATTACGCTAATAATACTAATAAAACAAAACGCCATTATCGCTATAATAATTCATATTATTAATCGACAATAATGGAATCAAACCGAGTGACTTCTCACATAAGCATCAATAATCAATACCGTAAAGCTACTATGCAACCACACGTACATCGTATTTTTACTACCGAGTAGTTCAACAAGAACTCACCAGAAAACTTCCGCCGTTATTTCAATAAAATATTTTTGTCGCTTTCAATCCGACAATAATTTCATAGGGTCCACCAATGATTGAGCCATTGCATTTAATATTCCCCGCTAAACCTAATAATATTCCCCACCAATCGAATATAATATAACCACTGCATACTTTGCAAAATTTATAAATACTACCCACAACTATAATATTATCTCAAATTCACACCATAATATTAAAAAATTATTTCACAAAATTTAAATCTTTATTAATAAAATCTGGGTCTCACAATCTCCCTCCTTATGGAATTTCACTCAAATTAGGGTACGTACTGATATGATAAAGAGGTGAGGATACCTTGAATACCTTTTTATCGCTGAAAACATTAAATTCATTTTGCAATCCTACCAAAGATATTCATTAACAATTCATCTTTGCACTACAGCCAAAGATATACAACTCAGAAACCAATAATACTCGAGACTCAAATTTAATAAGATCACAACCATGAATTATCCATGCACCATCGCTAAGGATATTCGTGTTTTCAATTACTACCATGATTATACCGAATAATCCGTGGTCATAATCATACCAAGTCTATCAATGCACTACTACCAAAGATGACTTTTACCACATCCATGAATTAATATTTCATCACGAGACTCACCAATAATTAATCCATATCATCGAATCATCCCCGCACTACGTGCCAAGGATATTCATTAAGATCACGACCAATTAAAATTATCCATGCACTACTACCAAAGATAATCGTGTATTCATTAAGATCACGACCACAAATTATCCATGCACTACTACCAAAGATAATTGTGTATTCATTAAGATCACGACCACAAATTATCCATGCACTACTACCAAAGATAATCGTGGTATTCATTAAGATCACGACCACAAATTATCCATGCACTACTACCAAAGATAATCGTGTATTCATTAAGATCACGACCACAAATTATCCATGCACTACTACCAAAGATAATTGTGTATTCATTAAGATCACGACCACAAATTATCCATCGACCAATGCACTACTACCAAAGATAATTGTGTATTCATTAAGTATCACGACCACAAATTATCCATGCACTACTAAAAGATAATTGTGTATTCATTAAGATCACGACCACAAATTATCCATGCACTACTACCAAAGATAATTATTCATTAAGATTCACGACTAAATTATCCATGCACTACTACCAAAGATAATTGTGTATTCATTAAGATCACGACCACAAATTATCCATGCACTACTACCAAAGATAATTGTGTATTCATTTACTAACTATGATTATACCAAACAATCCTCGGTTCATAATCATACCAAGTCCATCTATGCACTACAAAAGCCACGATGACTTTCAACATAATATAAGCATGAGGATAATGATATAAAGAATCAATCAAATGAGATAAAGGATAAATATTAAACATTTATAATATAATTTATCCAGATTCAAGAATATCCCCATGTTATCAATCACTTAATAATCTCATAATCTAATATCATTAATATTATAACAATATTTTAATCACTTCTTAAATTTATAAACAATTTATCTTAATTGTTTACGCTTTTACCATATAATGCATTTAATCATTCAAAAATGCCATACTCATAAGATATCATCACCAATTATCAAATCTCATCAAAAAATATGCATATACTCTATATAGGATTCTTTAGCCATAAAATCCTATTTTCAACTTTTGTTATTTCACATAACATATTTAACTCATATGTTCAGAATTAAACTATTTTCATGAAAAATACCAAATCAGTCCTAAAATATTTCTTTTCTGGGATTTAGCATAATATAGTCCCATAATGAAAATATATTTTCTCGAATTTTTAAAATTCATTTACTATTTTTCAAAAATCAATTTCTAATTAATTCCTTAAGAAATTAGCTACCTCAAGTTTAACTCCAAAATTCCCAAATCTTGACAGGACCTTACACATGTTAACGTGAGCTTCCAGTTTAAATTTCATGGTCATCTGAGTTATAGAACTCCTGGTTATAGCGTTTTTTTTAAAACCTAAATATTGAAATAGTCATAACTTGCTCATTTTAAGTCGTAATGAGCTCATTTTTGGACAGGAGATACTTTATACCATATACTTTCATGTCCCAAAAGGCCAGAATTTTTCTCATAATTTAAGTGGCCGAAACAGCCTCTCTAAAAATCATGGCAGAAGCTTTTTCGCTTTTTGCAGCTTTGCACTCCTTTGCTAAAATCAGTCCACACAAAAAATCTACAACACCTTTTCCAGTAATTCCACTTGGATTAGTTAGGTAACTCATAGATCTAACTCTAGGACTTGACCACATTCAAAAATTCAAAATATAATAGGAGATATGGTCAATTGAATTTCATGTTACGCTTTTCACTAAAATCTGATTTTCAACTCTTTGTGATTTCTAAGAAACTTTCATGTTTTTACATACTAACCAACATAACTCATCATAAAACTTACTAATACTTCATATACCCATGATTTTATTAGTTCTATACTTTTATTATGACTTTCATCATAATCCACGTAAATGCATCCTTTTAGTTGAAGAAATATTTGAGGGTTTAAGAAATGGGTTTTTGTGACTCGGGTCAATACAAAATTCGATTTCACGCCTAGGGTAGGCTAGGAAATCTTCAAGAATACGCCAAGAAATTTATTAATGATAGAAATATCATTCAAAATCATTACTTTCATCCAAGACTTGGATAAGACGTCACATTGATACTGACCGTGACTTCTATCCCTTAACCTAGATAAAGACCTCACAATGATACCTATAAACTTGCCATCTTCATTCACGATGATGTCGCCATGTAAAAGTCCGCTTCGGTGCTTCCACACAAGGAAGTCAACAACGAAAGGATCGGGCTCTTTTACTTATGGCTTGATATAACAAAGGATTAACTTTAGGATTTGGTTACTTTGAATTCAGTGATAACAAAGTTGGTTAAGATATGAAAGCTAACAACCTTACAAAAAGAATAATGAGTAGTTAATCAATCGCTTTCAAAAATTACCTCAAAGGCAAGTATTTTCAAAGAGATAAGATAGACAGTAACGTGAAAGTGTTTATTTGAAACAAACAAGATTAATAAAATAAAGTTGGAGGTAACGAAGGTTTCTCCCAACGAAGTTTCAATAGATAAATCAAAGTCTAATTTCTCCTGAGTCAAATTTAAACGCTGAACGCAAGCAAGAGAGATAAAAGAATGGGTAGAACCGCATTCTAATAAGGTATAGACTTCAAAAGAATTTATAATTAACTAACCCGCTAACTTCGTCGGTTACCCACTTTTTGAGAAGTCAAAAAACGCTTTCCTCCGAAACCACCGATTTTGTTTTGTCCAGATCCGCCTTTGGTGCCACTATCCCAAATTTGGACTTGACTTCACTATACAACAAAATCGAGCTAAATGACCTTCTCTTCTTTCCAAATTTCTATTATTTTGCCATGATTACCACCAAGTGGTTACCATTCTTAGCATGATAATTTCCACGATGGTTATCATTGTTCGATAGCCGCCACCAAAGATGATTATTATCGTGTTGTTGGTCGTTACCTTTTGTTTGAACTCGAATCAACACTCTCATGTGCTTCATTGCTTATCTCAAAGATTTTCAGATGCCATTCTCAAACACCGCCACAAAACAAGGGTTAATTGACATTTAACAAATTATCCCTATATTCCGACCGACAATCAAATACCAAATAAACTTAGGTAGGTCATACTAAATGGGCGAATTCCCCGCCTCCCTCCTAGTTCTTATCTCACATCTCAGCCAGGATCATATCCCTAAGCTCGATAATTAACCGTGACGCCCCCAAAATTAGGTATACGCCACCCATCTTGGGTCGCCACTTACATGGTACATAAATTCAAATACAACTTATTAATATAACCGCTGTATACAATACGATATAAACCGTGAGTTTGAATACAAATATTATCTACTAGATATTATACAAACTCAAAAGGAGTCCTCATTACAACTATTATCACACTATTTCACGTAATAGTGAGGACTACTAATGCTATCCTCTCGGACCATTACTCCGCTCCCGACTCGTCCCCAAATTTATGTTCTCATTTCAAGAGAATAAAGAAAAGAAAGGGTGAGCTCAACTAGCCCAAAGAAGAAATATTATGACTAAGATAATGCGTAATAAATTATCATTAGCCTTCAACAAAGGTTAAACCGATAAAATACAATAGACAAACAGCTTAAATCATAATTTAATAAGCAATCCATTAAAAGAGTCAAGTAGAATATAAAGTCTACTATCTTTTAGGTTTTAAAAGGTTTTCATCAATTTTATCACCGAGACTCAAATTAATAAATAAACCACCACATCTAATCATCCCCGTACTCACTACCAAGGATTTTCATCAAATTATCAATGGTCATGACTATACCGAATCACCCCGGTCATAATCATACCAAAACTATCCATCATCGCATTACAAAAGCCACCGAGGACTTTTGTCACATCATTTATATCAAGTCATGATTATACCGAATGATCCCTGGTCATAATCATACTAAGTTCATCTATGCACGTAAGCCAAAGATAACATAATATAACATGAGGATGATGACAATGACATAGTAATTCAATAAAACAAGTTCAAGAATTATTTAATCCATGAATTATTAACGTCCAAATTGTCAACATGATACTGTTTCATAGAGTAAAATTCAAGAATGATCAGAAGAATATTTCCATGAAAAGATATCGATGAAACGCAAATATCAAGGATATTCTACTAATTTCATGGAGTATAGAAGTCAAAGTTTTAACCAACCGGGTATAATAAAGAATGGAATAACAAAAGAAATCACCACGCATGCAAGATTGTGATGTATAAAGTTATTCCAATGTAATAATAATAACGGAACCAGTCGTGTGAAATTCACACCGGCTGTGATGTTCCAATGTAATAATAAAGATGGAACCAGATCCTGTAAAACACATGATAGATATTCCAACAGAATGATAAAGACGGAACAGTCCTGTAAAAAACACATGCATGTGATGTTCCAATGTAATAATAAAAATGGAATCCAGTCCCAAATGTAAAACACATGCATGTGATGTTCCAATGTAATAATAGAAGAATGTCACCAAGTATAGGGTAAACCACAGATATCTGTGTTATTCCAATGTAATAATAAGAATGGAATAACATAAGGATTTCACCAAGTATAGGGTACGCCGTCATACAAAGTTATGTATAGGTATGCCACTTTTACAAAGTTATTCCAATGTAATAATAAAGTGAATGGAATAATGTAAGTTCTCTCAAGAAGAAAAAGAATAACACCCTCACCGTAAAAAGAACTCAATATGTAAGTAAAGAAGTAGCGTAATACTCTTCTTCTTTCTCTATAATTTTCTCTATAGCTTCTCTCTATAATTTCTCTCTCTGTAGTTTCAATGAATTCGTAAGAAAATAATGATGGAATGAGCTTCTATTTATAGGAAAATGGAATGCATAGTAATTAATCCATGAACTATCCAGATTGATTTACTTTAATCTGACTATCCATATTTAAAGAAAAAATCTTTAAATAAAATATAATATATTCTATTTATATAAAAATATTTTACTATGCAAACACTATGCAATACTATGCAAAACACTATGCAAAAACACTATGCAACACTATGCAAACTATGCAAATATAATATATTATATTCTATTTATAGTAATAACTTTAATAAAGTATTCTATTTTATATAAAAGATGTTTCGCTTTATTACGTTAATAATACTTAATAAAACAAAACGCCATTATCGCTATAATAATTCATATTATTAATCGACAATAATGGAATCAAACCGAGTGACTTCTCACATAAGATCAATAATCAATACCGCAAGCTGCTACTATGCAACCACACGACATCGTATTTTTTACTACCGAGTAGTTCAACAAGAACTACTGTGAAACTTCCGCCGTTATTTCAATAAAATATTTTTGCTGCTTTCAATCCGACAATAATTTCTGCTAGGGTCCACCAATGATTGAGCCAATGCATTTAATATTCCCTCGCTAAACCGAATATATCCCTACCAATCGAATATAATATAACCACTGTGCATACTTTGCAAAATTTATAAATACTACCCACAACTATAATATTATCTCAAATTCACACCATAATATTAAAAAATTATTTCACAAAATTTAAATCTTTATTAATAAAATCTGGGGTCTCACACTTAACTTTTTCAAAATTAAAAAAATAAAAACGTGGCAGTAATTCAAAATCACCTAAAGTTGGCCACGTTATTTTGGTTTCCAGGAGTATTTTCCATGATTTCCCTTGTCTTGTTGCTTTAAATCCGTTGATTTATTTTATTTATTTTATTTTTTAAAAACCAGATAACAAGATATATATATATATATATATATATATCATGATTTCGCTTAAAAAAAAACGTAAACAAAGATACTACCACAGATTTTTTTTTTTTTTTTTTTATTATAAATTTTATACAATAAAATTATGCCCAATTAAATTATTCTAAACACATATCAATATACATATCAAATTAAAACAATTAATAATTTGCATAAAGGTTTGGCTCTGATGCCAATCCGTTAGGTTTTTGTAATATTCATGTAACGAATCAAATTGCATAAAAAGTGCTGAGCGTGTAAAAATCGAGTTTAAAAATTTTACAAACCATATACCCGGATCACCCTTTACGCACAATTATTAATTAAACGAAAAGATAAAGAATAAATCATACCCTCAAGATCGAGCTTCCTCGTACAAGTTCACCTCCAAATCCTTTCGCGCTCAATCTTGAATCCACCGGGTTTGGTTCCTTCCTTTGATCAACGTTAGCCACCCAAATGTTTGGCCTCAGAGGTGATCCACCAAGGAAGAAGAAAATTCAAGAAGATGGGTATTTGGCTAAAACCCTAGTTTTCTATCTCTATGTAAAAGTGTACTCTCCCAACAATTGAATTATGTCGATGTTGAAAAAAGTCAACAACCCCTTACTCATAATAAGACTCCTCTTATTTATAGATGTAAGCAACCCACCTTAACAATTAAGGAATTTGATTTTATTTAATTAATTAAATTCTTTTATTAATTAAGCTCCTTAATCTTATTAGGGATAATTAATTAAACTCCTTTAACTAATTTTCCTTCCTAATCCAATTAGGAATAAATGAGAGTACTTATATTAAATTAATTCCTAAACTCTTTTAGAAATTAAAATAATAATAATTGTAATAATATTAATAAGACTCTCTTATTAATTTATATTTAATATTTCTAAAATATTAAATAATAAATATTAAGCTATTTAATTTATTCTATCACCATAGGTTAAATTAAATATACTTAACATATTATTACGATTATGCCATTAACTTCTTAAATAATTATTCTTCCTTTTATGGTGTGACCCTTTAGGTTCTCCATATTAAACCTATTGTGAATAAATCAATTAGAACAATTCTAATCTTATTTAAATAAATAAATTAAACAATTAATTTATTTAAATAATATTTATTCTACAATAGGATAAGTTCTCCTAATGATCAACGACTTTCCAGATAATATAGATTTCAACATTAATCATTAAAGAACCTTTGAGTAAATAGTTACTGTACAATTCAATCCTTCCACCATACAATGTCCCAATTAAATATAAGACATGGAATTATCACCAAGTCTTATTTTATTTAATTATATGTATTTCGACTCTTAAATGCACAACTCCAAATAATGCAAATTAGAAACTCCTTTCTAATTTCATTCTCGCCTTAATCAAGGACTACTTTGGTTGTCATTTATCGAATCACATAGACATTTCTCTTCTTTATTAGAAGTGGTAGATTCTTTATCGATCATACATTATCTCCACGTATAACTTATTATACCCAAGCATACCCTTTGATATACCCTAAGGGTCTTAAGGAATAAGTCAAAGTATAACTCATCATACACAAGATACTATGATGATCTCAAGTCCAAGGATCACTTGTACTACTATCACTACAGAATTCCTATCACGAGCAAATAAAACTACATTAGGTATTCCTTAGCGAGCCACGCTCAAAGTGAACTTATTCTCTAATAAGCACCTACATACTTGCTTTTAGTGTCTCCACAAAAATGATCATGAGATCAATCATCCTCATCCAATGAGCGAAAAGAACGATGTACCAATCTATCCGGATTCACTAATCCCCAATTTAGTAATCCAATGATTGGGAACTATTTTAGTTTTAAGCTTTCTAAGAATTTAGATCTCATTAGAATGATCATCATCATTATTCTAAAAGCATTGCTTAAAACTATGGGTTTATCACATATTATAAAACAAAGATCATGTAGATAATTAAAAGCCTTTAATAAATTAATACTTTTATTAATAAATGAATAAGATTGTTACAAAGTATATGCTTTATCATCAAACACGATTGGCTTTGTATGCATACTACTTTCGTAAACATCAAAGATCATGGTTATACCAAATCACAATTCATGTTCATAATTATACTAATAAATTCATCTTCAGCACCACTACCAAAGATATTCATCAACAGCTTCATCTTTACACTACAAAAGCTAAAGATATTCATCAACAAAATCATCTTTGCATTACGAGCCAAAGATATTCATCAATAATTCATCTTTTGCACTAAAGCAAAAGATATTCAACAACAAGTCATCTTCAGCACTACGAGCCAAAGATATTCATATATCAAAGAAATACATAATCATTTCGGGTTATATAACAATAATTATAACCATGTTGATCAATTCACCTTTGCACTTAAGCTAAAAATATTCAATTGTAAATTCAATGGTCATGATCATACCAGTCAACAATTCAACTTTTGCACTACTGGCCAAAGAGAACCTATGGTCACGATCATACCAATAATCTACCCATCTTTACACTCGAGTCAACGAGAAATATCATCATTAGGGTTATAAGAATGTTATATAAAAATAATATAATCAAAACATAGTTTTAATTTCAAGAGTAAGATTCATAAATCAACGATAATTTGGTCAAAGAAGAAACCAATTTGTCGTGAATAAGACTTCGTATTCGTACATAAGACCGTGATATCGTGTATAAGAACTCTCGACACGACAAGATAAAGTTTCATAATAAAATTCATATCCATATTTATAACACCTTAATCCAAATGTTATAAATCACTTAGAAATCTCATAATCTAATATTATTAATATTACAATAATATTTTAATCATTTCTAAAACTTATAAACAATTTAATTAAATTGTTTACACTTTACTAATTAATGCATTTAATCATCATAAAATGCCAAACTCATAAGATTTCATCACCAATAACCAAAACCCTCATCAAAAATCTGCATATACCTCATATATGATTCTCAAGCCATAAAATCATATTTTCCAATTTTCTTACTTCACATAACATATTTAATTCATTTACTCATAACTAGAATATTTTCATGAAAATACCAAATCAGTTCCAAAAATATTTCTTTTCTGGGATTTAGCATAACATAGTCCCATATTGAACATATATTTTCTCTAAATTTTAAAAATTCATTTACTATTTTTCATATGGCCAAAACCACCGAATATTTAAACATTTATCATAAATTATACTTTTGTCCAAAAATTCTAAAATTTACAAGGTATACTGATATTATATAGATGTACTTCCAATAAAATTTCATCAATTTTGGAGTTAATCACAAGGAGTTATAAATAGTTACTTTTAAAATAGTCTTTTCTCATAAAATCCATAACTCCTAATCTATACATCCAAAAATCGCCATTTTTGGACACACTCTATAAAACTCATCAAAATATCATTTTAAATTTTTCCAGAATTTTGAAGGTTCAGAAAAATTTTAAACTAAAAACATAATAACCCTTAAAATCCCTTACTATCCCTTACCTCAAAAGAGCTAGATTTGACCTGAATAATGAAAATCTAACTTGCACCAGTATAACAATACTCAAAGTATACTCAAAATACTCACAAGAATACGCTTGATAATATAGAGAGAAAACTTCGGTTTACGTGTGATTTTCAATTCTAACCCAAGACCCCTATTTATAGGAAAATACTTAGAACACCAAAGCAGAAAATTTAATAAATTATTAATATAATAAATTTGAATTCCTACGCCCACTTTTTTTTTTGTTCAAACTTCAGCAACACAAGTATCTCACCTTACAAAACTTACAAAAACGTTTTTCATAATTAATTAATTTAAAACTCCAAAAAAATAATAATTAATTAATCCTAACTTCAATAATTCATAATAAATAGCCCTTTTGTCGAAAAATTTGAATCTCAAGCGTGTTTTTATAGGAAATTCAATTCTCTACAACTTTGCGTAAGAAAGTTTTTCCGAATTCCAAATGAAATTGATCAAAATCCACAAACGATTTTTTTACGCCTATAATCAAATTTCAACAAGAAATGGGGTCCACCGACATGTTTAACATGTTTTAAACATTTATTGTAACAAAATATTCTTCCTCCTCATATACTCATATATTCCACATTCAATCGTAAAAATATCACCATTATTATATTATTAAAATAATATATTTAAATGAATTATTTTATCGTAAAAAAGATAAAATATTAATTTTAACAATTGTCACTTTAAAAATATTCCACATTCACTTTAAAATTAATCACAGTGGTGTAAAATTCAAGAATGATCAAAACATGGATACAATCAAAGCTAGTATCCGAATAGATATTTTTCGACGAAAAGAAAATTTTTCATTTTTTCAATAATAAAGGTCGTGATTCGTGAATAAAGGTCGATATCGTGAATAAAGGTCGTATCGTGAATAGTAACTTCAAAAAAGTTCCAAATTTGATAAAACTTCAGATCAATATTTCAACATAATGATATTGAAGAAATAATATCATTACTGAAAAAAAAATAATATCCCTTACCTCGAAAGATCGAGATTTCTAAATTAAACACAGGATATAGGTTATAACTTGAACTTGCAAATCGAATAGCAATACTCAAATTATACTCAAAATACTCACAAGAATAGGCTCGATAATATAGAGAGAAAACTTCATTTAAAAGTGTGATTTTCAATTCTAACCCAAGACCTTATTTATAGAAATTCGCTTAGAACACTAAAAAAGCGGAAAATTTAATATAATATTAATATATTATATATAAATTCCTACGCACACAATCTATGACCTGAATTCAGCCATGCTTGACAACAAATAAGTCTACCAAATAAATCAAAACGTTTTTATTATTTAAAATAATTAAAACTTCCAAAATCAATTATTCAGAATTTCGAACATCAATAATTCATAATAAATAGTCCTTTTATCAGAAAATTTGAATCTCATGAGTTTTTATAGGAAATTCAATTCTCTACAACTTTGCGTAAGAAAGTTTTCCAAATTCCAAATGTAAATTGACCGAAATCCACAAACCAAGCGATTTTACAAGCTATAATCAAATTTCGATCAATAAATGGGGTCCAATTGACATGTTTAACATGTTTTAAACATTTATTGCAACAAAAAATACTCTTCCTCCTCGATACTCATATATCCCACATTCGTTATAAAAATATCACCATTATTATATTATTAAAATATAATAATACATTATCTTATCGTAAAAAAGATAAAATTTCAATTTTCAACAATTGTCACATTAAAATTTTTCTCCATCTATATCCACATAAAATCAATATTTTCCTCATTATATGAATCAATAATTAATTATTCATAAATAATATTACAGAATCACAATATTGATAACCGTGCAGCCCTCAAAAGAGGGGGCTTTCCAATAAGAATTTCTCCTTACTTTGCCGCAATTAATTAGGTGACCAAACCTCTCCTTAGACGTAACTTTCTAGACATTGCCAATAATGTTATCTAATAATATTATTCGGATAATATGAATTATTGCTTCGATAATAAAAAATATTGTGTAATGACAATTATCAAACAACAAAGAATATAAAATATCAACGCAAAGAATTATCGAATCAATAAAATATCGAATAAAGAATTATCGTAACCATTATTGAGTAGTGCCTTCTTACGTAAGAATCAATAATTGGTGCAATACTGCGTATCTTCTTGTGTTTTAACCACCGAGTATTTTAACAAGATAATGGTAACAACTACGCCGTTATTTTTAACCAACTTATATTTGTCGCTTTCTTCATCCAATCGCTTTCACATGGGGCTCCACACATGGTCATACCAGTTGTCGTCATTTAATATTCCCCGACAAGCATTTAATATTCCACGACCAAACGAATATTCCCGAAACAACAATGAATATTTTATAACCACTGCTTATTTTGAAATATTTGCATGATTTTACCCTAACTATCCACATTAATCACATCAACCCTTACTATTTCAAAATAATAAATAGAAAATTAAATTTCATTAATAATAAGTTGGGGTCTTACAACCTCCTCCTTATGAAATTTCGTTTAGATCCTCGAAATCGACGTACGTACTGTGTTTCAAAAGGTGAGGATACCTCGCTTTCATTTCCGCTTCCAATTCCTGTGTCATTTCCTCTATAAGATGATTCCTCCACAAAACTTTAATTTGTGGTATGACCTTTCTTAGCTGTAGGACATGCTCCTTCCTATCCAAGATCTTGGCAAAATACTCCTCATACGTTAAGTCTTCTGCTATTTCGTCTGTTCTAATTCTATAACGTGGTTCGGTCTTTCACATATTTACAAAGTACAGATATGTGAAACACATTATGAACACGAGACATACTTGAGGTAACGCAAGTCTATAGGCTACATTTCCTACTCGGGGTAAGAATTTGAAATGGACCAATAAATCGTGGATTGAGCTTTCCTCTTTCCCAAATCTTGTAACTCCTTCCATGGAGCAACTCGCAACAATACATGATCCCTTACACTAAATTCCACGTCCTTTCGATAAAGATCCGCATAACTCTTTTGTCGATCTTGTGCCGCTTTGTATACGCTTGTCGAATCATTTGAATCTTTTCGGTAGAGTCATACGTACTAACTCGGGTCCCAACAATGTTGTTTCACCCACCTCATCCCAACATATTGGAGAACGATATTTTCGTCCCATATAATGCTTCAATGGAGCCACACCTATACTTGCTCGATAACTTTGTTGTTGTAGGATAATTCCACCAATGGTAAATACTTATCCTAACCGCCTTGAAGTCTAGGACACGAGTCTTAATAAATCTTCAAGAGTTTGAATAGTCCTCTCTCGATTGTCGTCCGTTTGGGGGATGGTATGCCAACTAAATCGCAAATCCGTACTAATAGCTTTTTGCAAGCTAACCCAAAATCTTGAAGTGAATCTTGGGTCACGATCCAAACTATGGATACAGTATGCCATGCAACCTCACAATTTCATTCACGCATATACTAGCAAGACGCGTTCAAGGAATAAGTCTCCGTGATCGGCAAGAAATGAGCGAGACTTGGTTAATCTATCAACAATAACACAAATAGCATTGATGCCTTGAGAAACCGTAGGAAGACCCATAACGAAATCCATGGTAATGTGTTCCCACTTCCATTTCGAATCTCAAGTGGTTGCAACGGACCTTTAGGTACTAGATGCTCCGCCTTTACACGTTAAGAAGTTAAACACATCGAGATAAACTTTGCAATCTCTCTCTTCATATTATTCCACCAAAATGTATGTCAAGATCACGATACATTTTAGTACTTCCGGATGGATTGCAAATGGTGTATTGTGTGCCTCCATCATAATCTTGTACTTCAAATCAGTGTCGTTAGGAACACAAAGTCTAGAGTGGACTCAAGTATTCCTTCTTCATCAATTCTCACTTAGGAATAGCTCCTTCTTGTACTTTCTTCTTCATACGCATCATTTCCGGCCTGATTGGCTTGAGCAACCTTAACTTTTCTATTAAAGTTGGCTCTATCGTGTACTTGACATCATCGCACTCGTTCCTCGTGATATGATCTTCTACTCAACGCGTCAAAATACCACGTCGCTTTTCCGGGATGGTATTGAATAGTGTGGTCGTAGTCTTTCAATAGCTCGAGCCCAACGTCATTGCCAAGATATTGAGTTCTTTTTTGAGTGAAGAAATATTTAAGGCTTTTATGGTCCGAATATATCTCCACTTTCTCCCCATATAGATAGTGCCTCCAAATCTTTAAGCGAAACGATCACGCGCTACTCTCTAGATCATGAGTAGGATAATTCTCTCATACTCTTTAAGTTATCGCGAGGCATAGGCTATGACTTTCCCACGCCGCATGAGAACACATCCTAACCCTTTGCTCAAGCATCATCAGAGATAACAAATCCATCCGAACCAGATGGTATTGTTGTAACAAAGTCTTAAAATAAGTCTCCTCTTAAGCTCTTGAAAACTCTTCTCGCATTCTTCACTCCAAACGAATTTTGTATCCTTCCGAGTTAGTTTGGGTTAATGGAGTAGCTATTCGAGAAAACCCTTCCACGAATCTCCGATAATAACCAAATAAGCCCAAAAAACTACGTGCTTTCATCATCGACTTTGGTTGCTCCCAACTTTGTATTGCTTCAATCTTCGCTTGATCAACAGATACTTCATGTTTTGACACTGATGTGCCCAAGAAATGCTACTTCCTCGCTTTAACTCGCATTTCTTCAATTTGGCATATAGTTGGTTTTCACGAAGCCTTTGGAGTACCAAATTTCAAATGGTGCTCATGATCTTCACTACTTTTGGAATATATGAGGATGTCATCAATAAAGACAACAACGAATTGATCCAAATATTCCTTGAATACTCGATTCATCATATCCATGAAAGCCGCGGGAGCATTAGTTAGTCCGAAAGACATGACTAAGAATTCATAATGCCCATACCGAAGTTCAAGGCGCCTTTTGAATATCCTCGCCTAATCTTCACCGATGATATCCGAATCGAAGATCGATTTTGAAAAGAATTGTGCCCTTCACAATCGGTCAAACAAGTCATCAATACGAGGTAGAGGATACCTATTCTCGATGGTGACATGGTTCAATTCCCGATAGTCAATACTAAAGTCGCATACTCCCGCTTTTCTTCTTTACGAATAAAACAAGAGCACCCCAAGGAGATGTACTTGGATTTAATGAAACCGATGTCCAACAATTCACCTGTAGTTGGACCTTTAACTCCTGAAGTTCAATAGAGCCATTCGATATGGGGTTTTAGAAATGGGCTTTGTACCAAAGTTCAAGATCAATAAAGAATTCAACTTCACGCTCGGGGGTAGACCGGAAGTTCTTCAGAAATACGCCGTGAAAGTCAATAACAACAGAATATTATTCAAATTTGACGTGTCTTTATTCAAATCCATAACATGGGCTAAGAAAGCTTGACATCCGCTTTTTCAATAAACGAATAGCTTTATGATTAGATATGATAGTGATTGATTTTAATGGTTTAGTTGCTTGAATTGCATAACAAAGTTGGTTAGGAATATGAAAACTAACAACCTTACGAAAATAATCAATTTTGGCATGATGAGTAGTTAACCAATCAATCCCTAAAATCACATCAAAAGCAAGTATCTTTAAAGAGATAAGGTCAACAGTAAGGTGATGGTGCCAACTTGAATCAAACAAGATTTATAAACGATGGATGTGATGAAAGTTTCTCCTAACGGAGTTTCCACAGATAGGTCAAAGTCTAATTTCTCCTGAGTCAAGTTTAAACGTTGAGCACATGCAGGAGAGATAAATGAATGGGTAAAGACCCCAGATTGTCAAGTAAGGTATAAACTTCGCAAGAATTTATAAATAGCTTACCCGTGATCACCTCGTTTGGGTTTCTCGCATTTTGACCAAATCAACAAACGCTTCTTCCGGAATCGTTGACTTTGACTTTTTCCGGGACAGATTTTTTGAGTCACCGTCCCCATTAACTAGGTTTCGCTACTGCATAATCTCGAGCGATATGTCCTTCCTTTCCACAATTATAGCATACCTTGAATCTGTTGTGGCGGTTTGACCGATATGTCCTCTTTTCCGCATTTGTAGATATGACCGGTGGTCGTTCTCTCCCTTAGAACCGATTCTTTCACGCAGACTGCTGCCTTCACACATGGTCGTTATTAAATCTCCTCTTTTAAAATCTCCTCCCCGACTCGCTTCTTCTATTTTCACGGCTATGATTACCACCAGAGTGGTTACCATTTTTATCCGTCTGCTTTTTTCTCCTACCGGTTATCATTATTCTCATTGATCGCTATCTCCGTACGATCCTCGGTTATGGTCCTCGGTTGAATATACTCGTTATCTCGCTTCTAACAATTGAGCCTCATTAACAACATCCTAATAGAGAAAATTTATGAGAAATGAGATATTATCGTATGTCGGGTTTCAAACCTCTCGAAACATCCGCGCATACGCTCTTTATTCTCCACCAAATGAGGTGCAAACTCGATAACTCTCGCAAACTTTGCCTCGTCTTCGAGACACCATCATGTTGTTTTGTTCCAATCGATGAACTCCACTTCCTTCATATAACGAACACTTTCGTGAAAGTATTTGTCATTAAATAGCTTCAAACGCCTCCCAAGACATATTGAGAGTGCGGTGGATGGGTACGCTTCACGACTCTCCACCAAGAGTCTCGCTTCGCCACGGAACATAAAGGTGGCGAATGGAACCTTCTGTTCCTCCGTGCATCCCAAGACATCGAATATCTTGGTAATTTGCTTGACCCATGTTTCCGCCATGATCGGATCTGCTTTCCTTAAATTCGTGGTCCCAACTCTTTTGAGAATCGCTTGGTCATTTGTGACAACCCGTGAATTGCTATCATTTCCTCCTCAGATTTTGAACACGAAGTCTCCTCGCTCGATTTTTGCACATGAATCGCAAAAACTTCTAAACATCTCCTCGCTCATCATCATCGCTCAATGGTGTTGTTCACGGGAGAAACATTGCCACTGTTGCATGTTCTCTCTCGTTGGTGAGTACAAAGCGTTTCCACTGGCCTCATTTCCATTGTTAATATTCTCATTCGACATTCTCAAATCATCGCCATAAAACAAGGGTTAATTAAGGAAATCAATATATCACATAATATCCCTATATATCGACCAACTAACAAATAAGCTTAGTAGGACACACTAGCGAAGGATTTACTCTGCCTCCCTCCTAGTTCTATTCCCCGATCTCCTCCGCCAGAGATCATATCCCTAAGCTCGATACCAACCGATGGCGCCCCAAAATAGGTATACATCACCCATTCCGAGTTGTCAATACATGGTACGTAAACAACTACAACTTTATTATTACAACAAGAAAACTATGAGTTTAAATACAAATATTATCTTCTGTATAAATATCTATACTCAAATAAATCCTCATCACATTTATTGATACATTATTTTACAAAAATGGTGAGGACTACTAAACAACTCTCTCTAGAACCTTCATTCCATACCCCCACTAAGATACTTCATATATTCTCGCCTCCCGAGAAAAATGGAACAAAAAGGAAAGGGGTGAGCTCAACTAGCTCAAGAAAGAATATTATGACTAAGATAATATACAACAAATTACCGTTAGTCTTCAACAGAAAAAAATCTAATAGAATACAATAGACAACAAATTTTAAATCAATATTCGCAATGAAATAATAATTCATTAGAAGAGTTAAGTAAAGAATGCAAACTACTATCTTCCATTATGAATTTAAAAGTTCATCGCTCTATCTTTTCCCCTCAGAACATCAATCAATATATATCCGAATCACATATTCATCTTTGCACTACAAAAGCCAAAGATATTCATCATTGGTCATGTTCATCTAAACACCTCTTCATCTTTGCACTTCTGAAGCCAAAGATATTCTTCAAAATCATTCATCTTTTGCACTACAAAAGCCAAAGATATTCCATAATATCATCATTTAAGACCAAGATGATGAAAATATTTTTAAAGAAACGAATCCAATGAAACAAAATGTCAAGGATTAAGGATTAAGGATTCAGTATTTTGTTTTATTCACGTCCAAAAATACCTCAAAAATAATCACAGTGGTGTAAAATTCAAGAATGATCAAAACATGGATACAATCAAAGCTAGTATCCGTAATAGATATTTTGACGAAAAGAAAATTTTTATTTTTTCGATGAATAGTGCCAGATTCGTGAATAATGTCAGATATATCGTGAATAAAGGCAGAGTATCGTGAATAAGAACTCCGACACCAAAAGTTCCAAATTTGATAAAACTTCAGATCAATATTTCAACATAATGATATTGAAGAAATAATATCATTACTGAAAAAATAATATCCCTTACCTCGAAAGATCAAGATTTAGTTGAAACACCTGATATAAAGCTATGACTTGAACTTGCATTTAATAGCAATACTCAAATTATACTCAAAATACTCACAAGAATAGGCTCGATAATATAGAGAGAAAACTTCGCTTTACGGTGTGATTTTCAATTCTAACCAAGCACCTTATTTATAGAAATTGCTTAGAACACTAAAGCGAAAAAATTTAATATAATATTAATATATTATATATAAATTCCTACGCACACAATCTATGACCTGAATTCAGCCATGCTTGACAACAAATAAGTCTACCAAATAAATCAAAAACGTTTTTATTATTTAAAATAATTAAAACTTCCAAAAATCAATTATTCAGAATTTCGAACATCAATAATTCATAATAAATAGTCTTTTTATCGTAAAATTTGAATCTCATGAGTTTTTATAGGAAATTCAATTCTCTACAACTTTGCGGAAGAAAGTTTTTCCAAATTCCAAATGTAAATTGACCAAAATCCACAAACAAGCGATTTTACAAGTTATAATCAAATTTCAAATAATAAATGGGGTCCACCGAGCATGTTTAACATGTTTTAAACATTTATTGCAACAAAAATACTCTTCCTCCTCAGATACTCATATATCCCACATTCGTTATAAAAATATCACCATTATTATATTATTAAAATATAATAATACATTATCTTATCGTAAAAGATAAAATTTTAATTTTCAACAATTGTCACATTAAAAATTTTTCCATCTATATCCACATAAAATCAATATTTTCCTCATTATATGAATCAATAATTAATTATTCATAAATAATATTACGTAATCACAATATTGACAACTGTGCGGTTCAGGAAAGAGGGGGCTTTCCAATAAGAATTTCTCCTTCTTGGCGCCATGAATTAGGTGACCAAACCTCTCCTTGTATGTAACTTTCTAGACATTGCCAATAATGTTATCTAATAATATTATTCAGATAATATGAATTATTGCTTCGATAATGAAAAATATTGTGTAATGACAATTATTGAAACAACAAAGAATATAAAATATCAACGCAAAGAATTATCGAATCAATAAAATATCGAATAAGAATTACCGTAACCATTATTGAGTAGTGCCTTCTTACGTAAGAATCAATAATTGGTGCAATACCGTGGTATGCTCGTGTTTTAAATCAATCGAGTATTTTAACAAGATATTAATAATAACAACTACGCCAAGTTATTTTTAACCAACTTATATTTGTCGTTTCTTTCATCCAATCGCTTTCCTCATTATGGGGCCCACATATGTCATTGCTGTCGTCATTTAATATTCCTTGACAAGCATTTAATATTCCACGACCAAACGAATATTCCCCGACAATGATGAATATTTTATAACCACTTGCTTATTTTGAAATATTTGCGTATTTTACCCCTAACTATCCACATTAATCACATCAACTCTTACTATTTCAAAATAATAAATAGAGAAAATTAAATTTCATTAATAATAAGTTGGGGTCTTACATTAACAACCGAGCGCCCTCAGGAAAGAGGGGCTTTCCAATAAGAATTTCTCCTTCTTGGCGCAAGAATTAGGTGACGAACCTCTCCTTGACAGTAACATTCTAGGCATTGCCAATAATGTTATCCAATAATATTATTCAGATAATATGAATTATTGTCTCAGATAATGGAAAATATTTGTCGCGTGACAATTATTGAAACAACAATAATATAAAATATCAACGTAGCAATTATTGAATCAATAAAATAAAATATTGAATAAAGAATTACTTTGTAATAATTATTGAGTAATGCCTTCTTACGAAAAAAAAATTATCATGCTTCATGAATAGTACTCGTGAATAAGAACTCGTGAATAGTAACTCATGAATAGTAATAGTGAATAGTAACTAAAAAAATTGAATACTTTATTTAAAAAAATTGAATACTTTTATTTCATAAAATCCTCCTCCCTCCTTATGAAATTTAGTTCCCCGAAATTACGTGCACAGTATTTCAAAGAGTTGAGAATACCTTATTTTCATTTCAGATTATATCTCCCCTGTCATCATGATTTCTCCATTGCTCATCTCCTGTATTTCAGATATCATTCTAGAATACAGCTTCAAAACAAGGGTTAATTTAACAAATTAACATATCACATAATATCCCGATATTATGATGACCAACAAATAAGCTTAGGTAGGACACACTAGCGAAGGATTTACTCATCTCTCCCTCCTGGTTCTAATCCCGATCTCCGCTGGAGATCATATCCCTAAGCTCGATACCAAATGTAACGACCCCAAAATAGGTCCATTCCATCCAACCCATTCTCGAGTCGCCAAATATATGGTACGAAAAACAACTACAACTTTATTACAACAATTGTCGTGCAAAATACAACAACACATATCTTTGTGAGTTTGGATACTAATATATACCAATCAGAAGACGTCACAATGACACCTTACATAAAGGTATAGTCAAAACTGCTTTAGAAATTAGAATCTTTGGGAAGTGCTCAAGAAACCTTCGTATACGGGAGGCCATGCTTTTAGGTTATGGTAGATATCATATGACCACGTAATTATCCTTGGTTGATCTAATAGACCCCCAAAGAAAAACGAGAAGATTACTATCATATTCTTCCCAATGGTGAGTCTTCTCTCGACATATCATTATCTCCACCGTCTCTAATTGGGTATTATACTCCAAACAAACACCAAGATTATATAGGTAGTGCTTATAAATATACTCAAGAAGTGGATGAAAGACAACCATGTCTTATGATAACACGAGTTTGTATGTCATTAGACATCTTGTATGATAGTGACAAAACACCCTTCCAAAGTTGGGTTCGCTTCACCCTATTTAATTCACCAAAATAACTATTAAATGATGTATAAAATACAACACACTAAAGTCCTCAATAAAATTATTTCCATACTCTTTAGGGAGAACCTCAATAACTATAGACCACCGCTCTCTATTCCCTTGTTATCCCCGGCCAACCCAAATACACTTTTATTACACGAAAAGAATTGTGAAACAAAAGGGTGAGCACAACTAGCTCAATAAAGAATATTATAACTAAAGATACATAAATTATCAATAGTCTTCATCAATAATAAATCGTAGATTTAGAACATATGGTAGATGATAAAACTTTTAAACCATAGTTGCGGTGAAACGAGTAATCCATTAAAAGAGTCAAATAGACTATAAAGTCTATTGTCTTCTCACGTTAAAAGTCCACCAACAATATTTTATCCTCGTAACATTAATCAACAATTCTCGTCCCACAATCACGTGTATAACTCATAAATCGTAATTGTAGTTCTAAATTCATTTCCTCATCCAAGACAAAGATAATTTTCATCACTTGTCTTTACCCAAAACATCAAAGATCATGGTTATACCAAATCACAGCTTCATGTTCATAATCATACTAATAAATTCATCTTTGCACCACGGCCAAAGATATTCATCAACAGCTCATCTTTACACCTACAAAGCTAAAGATATTCATCAATGTGTCATCTTTGCATTACGAGCCAAAGATATTCATCAATAATTCATCTTTGCACTACAAAAGCAAAGATATTCAACAACAAGTCATCTTTGCACTACTGAGCCAAAGATATTCATATATCAAAAAAATACATAATCATTTCGTAAGTTATATAACAATAATTATAACCATGTTGATCAATTCACCTTTGCACTTAAGCTAAAAATATTCAATTGTACATTCAATGGTCATGATCATACCAACCAACAATTCAACTTTTGCACTCATCGGCAAAAGAGAACCTATGGTCACGATCATACCAATAATCTACCCATCTTTACATTCAAGTCAAAGAGAAATATCATCATTAGGGTTATAAGAATGTTATATAAAATAATATAATCAAAACATAGTTTTAATTTCAAGAGTAAGATTCATAAATCAACGATAATTTGGTCAAAGAAGAAACCAATTTGTCGTGAATAAGACTCGTATTCGTATATATAAGTATCGTGTATAATGTATAAGAACTCTCGACACGACAAAGATAAAGTTTCATAATAAAATTCATATCCATATTTATAACACCTTAATCCAAATGTTATAAATCACTTAGAAATCTCATAATCTAATATTATTAATATTACAATAATATTTTAATCATTTCTAAAACTTATAAACAATTTAATTAAATTGTTTACACTTTACTAATTAATGCATTTAATCATCATAAAATGCCAAACTCATAAGATTTCATCACCAATAACCAAAACCCTCATCAAAAATCTGCATATACCTCATATATATGATTCTCAAGCCATAAAATCATATTTTCCAATTTTCTTACTTCACATAACATATTTAATTCATTTACTCATAACTAGAATATTTTCATGAAAAATACCAAATCAGTTCCAAAAATATTTCTTTTCTGGGATTTAGCATAACATAGTCCCATATTGAACATATATTTTTCTCTAAATTTTAAAAATTCATTTACTATTTTTCATATGGCCAAAACCACCGAATATTTAAACATTTATCATAAATTATACTTTTGTCCAAAAATTCTAAAATTTACAAGGTATACTGATATTATATAGATGTACTTCCAATAAAAATTTCATCAATTTTGGAGTTAATCACAAGGAGTTATAAATAGTTACTTTTAAAATAGTCTTTTCTCATAAAATCCATAACTCCTAATCTATACATCCAAAAATCGCCATTTTTGGACACACTCTATAAAACTCATCAAAATATCATTTTAAATTTTTCCAGAATTTTTGAAGGTTCAGAAAAATTTCGAAACTAAAAACATAATAACCCTTAAAATCCCTTACTATCCCTTACCTCAAAAGAAAGCGATTTACGATTGAAATAACGTTTGAATCGAACTTGCACCGTATAACAATACTCAAAGTATACTCAAAATACTCACAAAAATACGCTTGATAATATAGAGAGAGAAAACTTCAGTTTCTGGTGTGATTTTCAATTCTAACCTAAGCACCCCTATTTATAGGAAAATACTTAGAACACCAAAGCAGAAAATTTAATAAATTATTAATATAATAAATTTGAATTCCTACGCCCACTTTTTTTTTGTTCAAACTTCAGCAACACAAGTATCTCACCTTACAAAACTTACAAAAAACGTTTTCATAATTAATTAATTTAAAACTCCAAAAAATAATAATTAATTAATCCGAACTTCAATAATTCATAATAAATAGCCCTTTGTCGGAAAATTCAATCTCGCGTGTTTTTATAGGAAATTCAATTCTCTACAACTTTGCGTAAGAAAGTTTTTCCGAATTCCAAATGTAAATTGACCAAGAAATCCACAAACGGACGATTTTACGATCTATAATCAAATTTCAATCAAGAAATGGGGTCCACCGAAACATGTTTAACATGTTTTAAACATTTATTGTAACAAAAATATTCTTCCTCCTCATATACTCATATATTCCACATTCAATCGTAAAAATATCACCATTATTATATTATTAAAATAATATATTTAAATGAATTATTTTATCGTAAAAGATAAAATATTAATTTTCAACAATTGTCACTTTAAAAATTTTCTCCATCTATATCCACATAAAATAAATATTTTCTCATCATAAAAATCAATAATTAATTATTCACAAATAATATTACATAATCACAATATTAACAATCGAGTGCGGTTCAGAAAGAGGGGCTTTCCAATAAGAATTTCTCCTTATCATGCCAAGCAATTAGGTGACCAAACCTCTCCTTAGACAGAACTTTCTAGGCATTGCCAATAATGTTATCCAATAATATTATTCAGATAATATGAATTATTGTCAGATAATGGAAAATATCGTGTCGTGACAATTATTGAAACAACAATAATATAAAATATCAACGTAGCAATTATTATCAATCAATAAAATAAAATATTGAACAAAGAATTACATCGTAACAATTATTGAGTAATGCCTTCTTATGAAAAAAAAAAATTATCATGCTTCATGAATAGTACTAAATGAATAGTAACTCGTGAATAAGAACTCATGAATAAGAACTCGTGAATAAGAACTCATGAATAGTAACTCGTGAATAGTAACTCATGAATAGTAACTCATGAATAGTAATTAAAAAAAAAAATTGAATACTTTTATTTCATAAAATTCGGGGTCTTACAGTAGATAGTTGGCACAATAATTTTTATTGGAATATAAGGTTTCTAATTTGAAGAGGTCTAGAGTTTGAGACTTGTGAGTAACATTTTCTTTAAGAAAATTTTTAACCTCCACATCAGCAAAAATAACGGGCCACGTCAGCAAAAAAATGGAGTCAACTTGCACAGTCAGCATTCCGTCCGATTTTTGGACCGAAAATCGAACGGAGTGACCATTTTGTAAGTTTTTGAAAGTACAATTATTCGATTGTAACAAAAAAAATTTCGGTAACCACAATGAAAATCGGACCCCAGTACAGTGACCAAAACCTTATTTATCCCTATTTAATTTATACGACTGACGAAAATGGATTATACTTGAATAATATATATTTAATTAGATATAATTTGAATTTTGAAGTCAAACACTCACATATTAAACTTTAAAATTTGTATCTCATAAAAATTTAGAATTAAATAATTATAAAAAATTAAATTAAATAAATTTATCAATTTGAAGTTTAATTTATTTAATCTCAAAAATTAAATTGTATCTTCAATTTCGAAATAGGATGAATACATTTAATAAGAATAAAGCAATAATTAAAGATCATATCTGAATGTCGGATACCTCCCGAAAGGAGAGAGAGAGAGAGCGAGAGAGTACATATGAAAGAAACATATGATGGTATGTATCCAACTTGAATTTAAGCTTTTAAAAATTTTAATATTAAGATGGAAAAAAATCATCAAGAAGCTTTGCAAATGAGTCTCTGGTAAATATTCATATTTTTCTTCGATATAAACGAGGAACCAAAAAAAACAAAGAAGAACTAGTACACTTTATTACACCCTCAACATTTTTGACAATACAAATGTCACAAAAGTTTCAATATTTATTCCTTCTTTAACTGGAGGGGTGCTTGTGACTAAAAATTGACGTGAATTTATTTAAATTTTAAATATAATAAATTTATAAATATGTGTTGAGCTTGAGTGCTTGTTTTATTCAATCAAAATAGATTAATAATGTACAAATTAGTCATGGTAACAAGTAGGACTTAAATCATACTACATCGCAGAGGAGCTATGGCTACCAGTTAACTGATTGCAACTCTAATTAACCATAGGTAGTTAGGTAAAAGATAAAAGTAGTATCTGAATTTGGTGAATCCACGAATTAATTGAAAATGTTATGCTACATTTTCGAATTCCTTAACTACGTACATAAATACTACATTACTTAATTAATTGTTTCAACATCCAGAAGGGTACTGACAGAAGAGAGAGAGCATTGCATGCATATATGTATAATAACGTATATATGCCAGCCAGCCAGCCAGCCAGCCAGCCAGCCAGCCAGCCAGCTGATGATGATATGATCAGACGGAAGTAGTAATTAACTTGAATTTGAACCGTACGTGACGTCTATCTGATCTGGAAGTCATGTTTGAAAGTGGCATGCATTCTCTTGAATATTTATCTTAATTCTGCCCCTATCGTCAACTTCTTTCATCTCATGACTATTACTCCCGCCTGCTGTTCCCTTCGGGCCTCCGCCTCCGCCTCCGCCTTCTTCTGCGTTAGAATTATCGGATGATGAGCTCTTCCTTCGTCGTTCGTTGTGTCCGGCTAATCGCCTCCGGCAACTTCTTTTCGCTTCATCAAATTCTGATAGCTCGTGAAATCTAACTTCACAAAAATGAAAAAGAATCATTCAAACCCACAATCCCGTTTAGGACATATATAACGGAATTTAGTTTTTGTAAGGATATATGATGAGATTTGAAATTTAATTTCACTGTTATGGGGGGTCATATCATATGGAAATAGGAGTATATTGTTTCAAAAAGATAGTAACAGAGCACCAACTGGAATTAATTTGATATGGAGGTCATGTAATATACACTTACTCCGAATTATTTATTCCTCGATCAGTTTCGAGTTCGTCCTTCATAGTAGTACTTCAGTTTTAACATATTTTTACCCAAGAGTTGCATAAATAAAAAAGTACTGGCGGTGACTCATAAATAAAGTAACGGATGACAATTCTTTCTTATGCGAATGAAACGTACCCCAAACATCAAGCCTGTAATTGAAAACTAAACGGGACATTAATATATGTGTTATCATTATCCAACCAAAGAAAACTAATTAAGCCACAAAACTGTCCTCCCAAGTTTAGGCAATTTGACAATCAATATCTTAAAGTATTTTAAAATAGTAACAATTGTGTTCTTTGGTCAATTTTGATCGGAAATTTAAAATGTGCCAAATTTTTGAAAATTATTTAACCAAGTACAACGTAGAATTAAGAATTATCCAGGGGATCTTCCTCTATTCCAAAAAGTTTTATGGGCTAAGAGACGAGGACAAATTAAATGGTACTAGAAATGGGAATAAGTGAACGAAACCATCAAATGGGTACAGTTCTCCGGGGCTGGGGGAGGTTTGTTAGCTGCTGAAACTCGCCGGATATGTCGGACAATTAATCGGTCTTTATAACCTGCTCTCTTGTTGCCGCTGTCGGTAACGACCAAATGCGTTACCCATCACCATCTACCGTCGAGATCCTTAAGGGCCAAATGTTTAAGAATCAATTTTTAAGAATGTTCTGGATAGTTGGGTTTGGATGTTCTGGTTGTTGGATTTGAATATAAACATTTTGTACTTTTTTGTTTTGTTTTCCTATTTTGTTGTGGTTTTGGTATTTCAAAATGATGAACAAAGTTTTCTTTTTAATTGAAGAGGAACAACGATCTGGGTTTCGATTTTTGAAGATCAACAATGTTTTTTTTATTTTGTTTTTTATTGTGCTAATTTTTTTATGTTGTTTTTTTTAAAAAATTTAATAAAAAATACACGTAATTGAAAAAGTGTAGGTGTATTTAGATGTTATATTAAATATATAATAAGAAATAAGTATTCCACTCACAAATAAACGACACATGGCACTCTAAGGTAAAAAAACAATCGGACCGACCTAAAGGGGAAGACATTATTGTTTTAAAATACTTTGAGATATTGATTTGTGGAGAGTTTTGTCATCAGGCCTATATAGAATTCTATATACTGTCAATTAGTATATAACTAACGTACTAACCGGCTACATTGCTGACAAAAACGCTGGCGGTTTCCGGCAACGATGACAACTTGAGCCTTTGCATGGAGCTCACACACCTTATGCCGCTTATGGTACTGCTTTGCATCACTCAAATCAGCTGTGCACCTCTCTGCCTGGCAACACCGCATCGAAGTCCCCGAGCCACCACCGGTACCAGTAGTACCACCACAACCTTTCTTCAAAGTACCATTTGCAAAACCGGCACCGGCGCCGGCGCCACCAACAGTTCTCTTCTTCTTATCATGATCGTCGTCCATATCTTCTTCTTCTTCTTCCTCGGGAATTACTTCTTTCTTGGGTACCACCTTTTGCTTGTGGCTAGCTATGGACTGAGTTAGTGCGTCCATTTATGGATCAAATGAGTTCAAGTAAGCATAATTTATGAATGTGACCGAGGATGTGAAGGCAAGAAGATATTTGGTGGTGGGAATTTTTGATGATGAAAGGTAATTAAAAAGTGGAAAAAGTAGAGTGGGATGTACGTGTGAGGACCACATCGTACTACCTCCATTCCATCTTTTCCGTAATTTGTTTCTGTTTGCATATATATATATATATATATATATATATATATATATATATATATATAGGAGTGTAAACTTTAGAATGAAAAAAAAAAAGAGTTAATTCTTTTTTAATTTGTATTAATCGCGCATGCATGTGTAGGTGAATTCCTAAAGTTATTAGGAATTCGTTTTTCAATTAGGCAGGAGCTTAATATTTGTCGAATCCAACCAGGAGTATATATGTTAATATATGGTTTGTAAGCCAAGTAAGAATCTTGGAGTTTATTATATATTCATGTGTTGGGCCGCATGAATAAGTTGATAAGCAAGAAATCAAAGAAGCACATAAACAATTGTGAGTGGTTTTTCGACATAAGCACTTAAGCAGTAAGCTATATAGGGGGGTAGCATGGCGGAACGGAACGGAACAAAAATTAAGAGCTTGCATGAAGGTTTATTACGGGTATTGTCATCTTTTTCGGAAGATCAATTAATAGTTGCAAGACTTTATTTAATTCAGAGGATTTCGGGGGTTGAGTTTTTACTCAAATTAAGATATTATTATATTATCTTAATTTGGTAATATTTTAAGTTTTTAGTTATAAAATTTGAAATGAATGTTTGTACTCACGATTGATTTTAATGGAATTTTCAGAGTTTGATCGGTGATTTTTACCTTTTAATTTTATAGGATTTTTTCACGTAGAATTTAGTGTCTTGTTTTTTATTTATTTTTCGTACTCTTATTTTCTGCTTTTGTTATTTATTTACTAGAATTCTATTTAATTGTTTAGCGTAGTTTGTTATTTAATTTATCAAAAATATTTTTCTAGCACTTTGTATATAATTTTTTATATACAATTTATGCATAGAATATTATTCATATAAATTTATGTATATCTTCAATTTTGACGGGGACAGTAGAGTACTTACAAAAGTCCGAATACTACACGTGAGTTGGTGGCCCCACTATAAAGAGATGGTTTATATTAAGTTGGAGGGGAGAGGAGAGGAGAGGAGAGGCGATTGATTCTGTTTTGTGTATATAGTTTGGGTTGTGATAATGTGGGCGTCTGACCAAGATGGGATGGTGACGTGGGGAGTGTTGATTGGTTTCTAGCGTAGTCAAAGTGTAATTGGTGGTATCTTTTCAATGGAGGCTCGAAACGTGGTAGTGTTTATAGTGTACGAATACGATTCCTTTAATTACAGTGGTGGGGTTGACTGTGCTCTGCTCTGGACTGGACCAACCAGCAAAGGCCAGGCCTCTTCAAGTACAAGTACTGGGGCTACATTATTACTACGGGAGGCCCACAGGGCCCAACTCACTTACCCCAACTGCATTATTAGAATGAATTTACGTAATAATGTTGTCCTTGCTTGTCCTACCTTACCTGATCCCCATTAAATTCATGCAATGCTTCGTTCCGTTTCTTTTGTCTTTTTTATTCAATTTAGACTTTCATTTTCACTTTCACTTTCACTTTCACTTTCACTTGTAATAGGTTGGGCCGATCGAGAGCAGATTCTATGTTTCTATTTTCTCTTTTCTCTATTCTCTTTGTCTTTTACTTAAATTTTGACACTTGACCTCTTATTTAATTTTAAAATTAATTGATATTAAATAAAATGTTAAGTGTCAAACATTTAGGTGGGGGATACAACAGATGATCTGCTCTTGGGGCGATCAAGCACAAAATTCAATCGTTAAAACTTGATCGAATTTAATTTGAAAGTTAGTTGGACATAAATTTAAGTCTCAAAATAAAATTCAGACCGAGTTCAGTCAATAGGTTGTTCGGCTCATTATAGACCCGATCGAATTATTATATTTACAACTATTCCTTACGTTCATTTCCTTTAAATATAAGTTGTTTAAGAATTTCAAGTAAATATTAATGGCTTAGTTTTCAATATTACCCCAAGTAATAAATATAATTTTAGTTCTCTTACTATTTTTTATTCAATGAATAACACTTTATTTTTTCAATACAAAGACAATATAGACAATTTTAACAGGTATGGATGTATATTGTTAGTTTAATGACAATAACGTGATAATGAAATTTGAATTACAAACTTGAGAATATTACGTTATTTTATATTATTATAAATAAATAAAAACTCTTTTATGAAGTAAAAATATTGACTTATAATAATTTTTTGTTAAGAGAGTATATAGGAAGTATATCCCGACAACTTAATATTAATGTAAACATGATGGTAATCAACTTTTTGGATATTCAACGCTTTACGTTTTCCTTTAAGCTTACTTCTTGTTTCGATGAGATTAAGATTGTTCCTTGTTTATTTGTCGTCAAATGGTTACATACATAATTTATCCAGAAAAAAGAAACACTATAAAAGGAGGAGATTTAGCAAATGGATAATTGCAAATAATTACATGACGGTTATTAATAACTTCAAATAATTACCAATTTTTGTTTTGCTTTATGAGGTATATATTTTAAATAGTAATCATACTTTTATACATTTATTTATGCGTAAAAATATTAAGATTAGTGAAAGAGAGATATATTTTGAAAGCTATCTAACTAATATATATCTTATAAGTCCGTTTTTAGTGCATACATTTTTATTTTATATATTTTGTCTATTGCCTTTAACGACGAATCGGACGACAGTTTAGTCCTTCGATATAGAATAGATAAACGGTTTATATATTATGGCGACGGTTCGATGCATCGCTAAAGCTAAGACAACGGTTCTCTAATATAGGCGACGAACCGAATCGTCGTTAAAAGTGGTGAGCAAAGTATGTTAAATAAATGGTATGCACTTGATCCTACCCGTATATCTCATAGGATTAATACATAAATCTAACCATACAAATTTAAAGAATATAAAAAATATTTGAACATAAGAATTTTCAATTAGTTTTAATTGTCAAAAAATATACTTATTTTATAAAATTATAATACTTGTGCTGCACAACCTCAAATTAAATAAAAATTTACGTATTCTCGTATTTTTGCATGATCTTTACATTTGTAAAGTTAAATTTTATTAATTTTTTGTGATAATATGACTAAAATATAGGTTACGTATTACATTACATTTTTAAAAATAATTACAACAATAGTCCACTCATAAAATTTTTACACAACTAATACACTTTCATATTTATTTATAATATTTATGCAATTAAGATTCCTTAATTTAGAAAATTAGTATTCAATTAGAATTCCTTAATTTAGGGATTAGTTATACCCATGACTTCTTCTCTCTCTCCTCATCTATAACAACTGCAGTTAGTCATCACTCTTCTTCTTCATTCAACGTATTATTTTTCTCTCTCTCTCTATATATATATATATATACTGGATGATGGCGGTGACGATGAATATGAAGACTGGATCCGCAACTTGTAACACAATTGCAAAGATACATGTGTATCATCAGCAACAATATGGTCAAAAAACCTTACTCGAACATGAGGTTCGTCGTTATTTATTTATTTTCCTTGTCTTGTTTTAATAAAAGAAGTACGCATAAAAAAATTAACTAGGAATTTATATATTCCAAGAGGATAGTAATCAGGAATCAACAAAATCCTATTGGGATAGTTGGCATCATAATAAACGATTTTCATTTTCATTTGAGTGGTCTGGTTCTAATCTCGAGGAAAAGAACAAGGCGGAAAGAAAAAGTGTTGATAACAAGGCAATAAAAGATATATGTATATATTTAGGAGTCAACTAACTGTATAGTCAAAATGGAGGTGGGTATGAAGATTCAGGCGGTGGTGGCGGTGTAAGACCCCAGCTTTTATAAATAAAGATGAATTTTTCTATAAATATTATTTTTGAATATTATGGAATAAATTTGATATAATGTTATAGTTGTGGGTAATATTTATAAATTTTGCAAAGTATGCAAGTTATTATAAAATATTCGTTTGGTTAGGGAATATTCTTTTTGTTAGGAATATTAAATCATATGGCTCAATCATTGGTGGACCCCACAATGTAATTATTATCGGATTGAGAAAACGAAAAATATTTTATAAAAATAACTAGGAGGTGTTACCGAATTAAAAGCTGTTGAACTACCCGGTGGTAAAAATGCGAATACGCTGGAGTGGTTACGTAGTAGCACTTACGGTATTGATTATTGATCTTTACGTGAGAAGTCACTCAAATTTATGCTCAATTATTGCTTTCTGATAATTCTTTGCGTCATATCTCTTATATTATTGATTCAATTATTGTCACAAAGATATCATCAGATAATATGTTATAGTATTAAATCAATAATTGAGACGACAAGTTATAAATGATTAATAATTGTTGAAAGATTAAATATGTGTTGATGAAAAAAAATGATTTGTGGTAAGTTTGATTATTTTATGGGGGCTCGTATGTCATCATCTAAGAGTCTCTTCGTCGATAGTATTTACCTTCGTCGATAATAGTAATTACCTTCGTCGATAGTAATTACCCTTGTGAATAGTATTTACCTTCAAAATCGATAGTAATTACCTTCGTCAATAAGTAATTACCCTTGTGAATAGTATTTACCTTCGTCGATAGTATTTACCTTCGTTAATAGTAATTATCTTTACCAGACGTCGAACCACTTGTCGTTTCACATTACTGATGCGTCGAACCACTTGTCGTTTCACATTACGAGCGTCGAAACCAAACGTCCAGCCACTTTACTCCTTTTCACACTAAGCGGTGCTTTAAGCTAGAAATCTTCTATAAATAGAGGCTGAGGGCTTCATTTATTTTCACGAATTCATTCAAGCTATAGAGAGAAAGTATAGAAAGAATAAGAGAAAAGAAGAAGAGTATTTTGTTACTACAATCGCTGCGAGATTCAATCTCCTACCAAATGTAAGGGTGTTATTCTTTCTTATTCACGAAGAAGAGAACTGTTGTTATTCCATTTCTTATTATTACATTGGAATAACTTTTGTATAAGTGGTTTACCCTATACTTGGTGACATTCTTTTATTATTCTGTTGGAACATCCTGCTCGTGTGTTTTACACCGACTGGTTCCGCTTTATTATTATTCTCATTTGGAACATCCATGCTCATGTGTTTTACACACTGGTTAAAATCCGCTTTTTATTATTCTGTTGGAACATCCTCATCATGTGTTTTACACCTACTTCGTTCCGCTCTTTATTATTCTGCTGGAATATCCTATCATGTGTTTTTCATCGGATCCGGTTCCATCTTTATTATTCATTGGAACATCCTGTCTTGGTGTGAATTTCACCGACTGGTTCCGTTATTTATTATTACATTGGAATAACTTTCGTCATGCATGCGATTCATCGCATGCGTGGTGATTTCTTTTGTTATTCCATTCTTTATTATACCCAGTTGGTTAAAAACATTGACTTATACTCCATGAAATTAGTAGAATATCCTTGATATTTGCGTTTCATCCAAAGATATCTTTTCATGGAAATATTCTTCCGATCATTCTTGAATTTTACTCTACAAAACAATGTCGTGTTGATAATTTGGACGTTAATAATTCTTGAACTTGTTTTATTGAATTCTTATATCATTGTCATCATCCTCATGTTTATATTTTTTGAAAGTCATCTCATGGCTTTGTAGTAGTAGATGGACTTGGTATGATTATGACCGAGAGACTATTCGGTGTAATCATGGCCGTAATGTTACAAATGATGTGATAAAAATCCTCGATTAGTCAGTAGTGCATTGATGGATGATTGTTGGCATGATCATGACCATTAATGAATACACAAATATTCTTGCCCGTAGTGCATGAATAATTGTGGTCACGATATCTAAAGAATATCCTCGCCGTAGTGCGGGGGTGATTCGATGATGTGAAATATTTATTAAAGTCGAGTCTCAACTATAAACGATGATGAAAAACCTTTTAAAACCTAAAAGATAGTAGACTTTATTTTCTACTTGACTCTTTTAAATGGATTGCATATTCATTGCAGATTAAACCGGTTTGTCTATTGTATTTTATCGGTTTAACATTATTGAAGACTATTGATAATTTATTCGCATTATCTTAGTCATAATATTTCTTCTTGGGCTAGTTGAGCTCACCCTTTCTTTCACCGTTTTCTTCTGAGAAATGATAATATAGGCGGGGGCGAGTCGGGGAAACGAGTGATGGTCCTGAAGATAGCATTAGTAGTCCTCACTATTACGTAAAATAGTGTGATAATAATCAGTAATGAGGACTTTTTGTTTGAGTTTGTATAATATCTAGTAGATTTATATTTGTATTTAAACTCACGCTTTATGTCGTATTATACACACGCAGTTATGTTAATAAGTTGTATTTAAATTACGTACCATGTAAGTGTCGACCCAAGATGGGTGATGTATACCTAATTTTGGGGGCGTCACGGTTGGTATCGAGCTTAGGATATGATCCCAGGCTAAGATGTGAGAATAATACTAGGAGGGAGAGGCAGAATACCTTCGCTAGTATGACCTACCTAAGTTTATGTGATATTTTATTGGTTGGTCGGAAGATAGGGATAATTTGTTACATGTCAATTAACCTTTTGTTTTGTGGCGATGTCTGAAAATGACATCCGAGAATGTTGAGAATAGCAATGGAGCGCATGACGATTGTTGATTCACCACATATCAATAATCGGGATAATGTGCATCGAAGGCGCGACAATCCTCATGCAAACAACAACACCGACCAAATGACGAATGATCAAATGTTCGGAGGCTTTATGCAATTTATCTGGCAACAATGAAAGGCGACTCTGTCATTCAAAACGTAGGTGGAAACACGGAAAACTCTCGGTGGTCACATTAAACAATTTAAGGAGCTGGGACCACCGGAGTTTAAGGGAGAGCTAAAACCACTTCCAGGCGGAAGCATGGATAAAGCAGATTACCAAGATATTTGATGTCTTGGGATGCTCCGAGAGCAAAAGGTTCCCTTCACGCCTTTATGTCATGGCGGAGCGGATGATTCTTGGTGGGAATCGGTAAAACGTACTCAACCAAATTGTCATGAAGATATCTTGGGAGAAGTTCCAGAGTCGTTCAACGACAAATACTTTCCTCGAAAGTATTCGCCACATGAAGGAGGTGGAGTTTATCAAGTTGGAACAAAACAATATGACCAATGTGTCGCATGATACGAGGCAAAATTTGCGGAGTTATCACGGTTTCATATCCCACTTGGTGGATAATGAAGAGAGAAATGGCGAATGTTTTTAAGAGGTTTGAAGCTCGGGAGATACGTCAACATCTTATTTCATAAAGCGTGTTTGTATTCGGATGTTGTAAATAGGGCTCGCTTAGTGGAGCCGCGATAATGAGTCAACGAACTAAAAGAGAGCGCGTACGTGAAAACTATAATACCAAATGAGAATAGTCATCGGCGCGTGACAACAAGCGTGGAGGGAATCAACAGGCGGATATGGTAACCACTTCGGTGGTAATCGGGGCCAAAACAATAAGAATGGACATTTCAAGAAAAGGAGATTCAACAATGATGGAAAGACGTCGTTTCAAAGACCCATTGTTAAGGAAGGAGAAAGACCACCTATCATATGCTTCAAATGCGGAGGAGAGGACACATCGATCAAATCTGCGTCATGCCATCAAAGCGTGTTATAATTGTGGAAGAGAAGGTCACTTAGCTCGATTTTGCGTTTCAAGACAAATTCAATTAGGATGGAGGCACCAAAGGCCATCCTGAAAATTCAAAACCCAGAAGGTCTGAGGAGAGCATTTGTTGTGACCTCCCAAAGCGAAGGAATCCGAATGAGGTCATCACGGGTAAGCTTATCATAAACTCTAATGAAGTCTATACTTTATTTGATACAGGTTCTACCCATTCTTTTATTTCTCCTACTTGCGCCATCGATTAAATTTGACTCGGAGAAATTAGACTTTGACTTATCTCATGGAAACTCCGCTTGGGAGAAACCTTCATTACATCCACTTGCTTATAAGTCTTGTTTGGTTCAAATCGGTACCCTCACATTACCCTGTCGATCTTATTTCATTAAAAATACTTGCGTTTGACGTGATTCTAGGATTGATTGGTTAACTACTTATCATGCAAAAATTGATTGTTTTCGTAAGGTTGTTAGTTTTCATATTCCTAATCAACCTATTATGCGAATTCAAACGACCAAACCATTAAAATCAATCACGGTCATCTCAAGCCATAAAGCTATTCGTTTATTGAAAAAGCGGATGTCGCTTTCTTAGCTCATGTCATGATTTAAATAAAAATACGCCGGTTTTAACGATATTCCTATTGTTAATAAATTTCTGACGTATTCCCCAAGAACTTCCCCGCCTACCCCAGGCGTGAAATTGAATTTTGTATCGACCTTGAACCCGGTGACAAAACCTATTTCCAAAGCCCCATATCGAATAAGCTCTATTGAACTTCGTGGAGTTAAAGACCCAATGCGAGGAATTGTTAGACATTGGCTTTATTCGTCCCTAGTACTTCTCCTTGGGGTGCTCCTGTTCTATTCGTGAAGAAGAAAGATGGGAGTATCGCGACTTTGTATTGATTATCGGGAGTTGAATCACGTCACCATCAAAATAGGTATCCATTGCCACGTATTGATGACCTTGTTTGACCAATTGCAAGGAGCCAAATTCTTTTCAAAGATTGATCTTCGTTTCGGATATCACCAATTGAAGATTAGAACCACGACATTCCAAAGATTCGCCGGAACTCTAATGCGGGCATTATGAATTCCTAGTCATGTCCTTTGGATTGACTAATGCTCCTCGCCGCCTTCATGGATATGATGAACCGAGTATTCAAGGAATATTTAGATCACTTTGTGGTCGTCTTTATTGATGACATCCTTATTTATTCCAAAAGCCGTGAAGATCATGAAAGCAACACTTGAGGTGACACTCCAAAAGCTTCGTGAATATAAGCTTTATGCCAAGTTGAAGAAATGCGAGTTAAAGCTTCAAGAAGTAGCATTCCTTTGTACGATGGTATCAAGTCATGGAATATCTGTTGACCCAAAGAAAGATTGAAGCTATTCAAAGTTTGGGAACAACCTAAATCGATGATCAAAAATCGTAGCTTTCTCGGTTTAAATTTGGTTATTATCGGAGATTCGTGGAAGGATTTTCTCGAATCGCTATTCCATCGACTCAAATTGACTCGGAAAGATACAAAGTTCTATTGGAGCGAAGAATGTGAGAAGAGTTTTCAAGAACTCAAGAGGAGACTTATTTCAAAGACTGCTACGGCAATACCATCCGCTCGGAGGGATTTGTCATCTACATGATGCTTGAGCAAAGGGTTGGGATGTGTTCTCATGCAACATGGAAAAGTAATAGCTTTATGCCTCATGACAACTCAAAGAATATGAGAGGAATTATCCTACTCATGATCTAGAGTTAGCATTTGTTGTCTTCTTGACTTAAAATTTGGAGGCATTACTTGTATGGGGAGAAAGTGGAGATCTTTACGGATCATAAAAGCCTCAAATATTTCTTCACTCAAAAGGAACTCAACATGCGACAACGACGCGTTGGCTTGAACTGTTGAAAGATTATGATCATACCATCCAATACCATCCCGGAAAAGCGAGCGTGGTAGGTACGCATTGAGTAGAAAATCATATGCAAGCAATGAAAGTGCGATATTGTCAACGCGAAAGGCCCATTTGTGTGACTTGCAAAGGATGGAGATAGAATTAAAGACTCGAGGACGGCGTGTGATGATAAGCGAGTATACGAGTAGAACCGAACTTTAATTGATAAAGTTAAAGTTTGCTCAAGCTCTGGGACACGGAGTCGATGCGTATGAGGAAGAAAGTCTGAAAGGTGCTATCTTGGAAGCAAGAATCGATGAAGAAGGAATACTTGAGTCAACTCCGGACTTTGTGTTCTAACGACCACGATTTAAAGTATAATATCGCGATGGAGGCACACAACACACCATTTCTGCAATCCATCTCAGGAGTACCAAAATGTATCATGATATTCGCCATACATTTTGGTGGAAGCAATATGAAGAGAGAGATAGCGATGTTTATCTCAAGGTATCTAACTTGTCAACGAGTTAAAGCGGAGCATCAAGTACCAAAAGGTCCATTCAACCACTTGAAATTCCGGAATGGCGGTGGGAGCACATTACCATGGATTTCGTTCTGGGTCTTCCTAAGGTTTCTCAAGGCATTGATGCGATTTGGGTCATTGTTGATAGGTTGACCAAGTCTGCTCATTTCTTACCGATCACGAGAAACTTATACACTTGAACGTCTTGCTCATATGTACATAAACGAGATTGTAAGATCGCATGGTATCTTAAGTATCCATAGTTTCGATCGAGACCCAAGATTCACTTCACGATTTTGGGTTAGTTTGCAAAAAGCTATGGGCACGCAGACTTACGATTTAGCTCGGCGTATCATCCTCGAGACGGACCCGACAATCGGAGAGGACTATTCAAACTCTTGAAGATCTATTAAGACTACGTGTCCTTGATTTCAAGGGAGTTGGGACAAGTTCTTACCATTGGTGGAGTTTTCCTACAACAACAGATTATCAAGCAAGTATTGGCATGGCTCCATTCAAGCGTTGTATGGAAGAAAGTGTCGTTCTCCAAAGATCTTTGGGATGAGGTGGGTGAAGCAACGTTGTTGGGATCGGAGTTGGTACGTATGACTACGGAAAAAGATTCAAACGATCCGACAACGTATAAAAACCTCACAAAATCGACAAAAGAGTTATCTTGATCTTCATCGAAAGGGCGTGGAATTCGATATAGGAGATCATGTGTTGTTAAGAGTTGCTCCATGGAAAGGAGTTACAAGATTTGGAAAGAGAGGAAAACTTAACCCTCGATTCATCTGGTCCATTTTAATCCTCGATCGAGTAGGAACTCGTGGCTATAGACTAAACTTTCTGCTTGAAATATGTCTCTCGTGTTCATAACGTTTTTCACATATCTATGTTACGTAAATATGTGAAAGACCCAAACCATATTATATTGAGTTAGAACCAGGACGAAATAGCGGAAGATTTGACGTATGAAGAGGTTCTGCTTCAAATTTTGGATAAGAAGGAACATATTCTACGCCCAAGGTTATACCTCAAGTCAAAGTTTTGTGGAGGAACCACGATGTTGAGGAAATGACTTGGGAGTTAGAATCAAATGAAATCAAGGTATCCTTACCTCTTCGACATACCGTGTCACGTACCACTAATTTTGAGGCGAAAATTTCATAAGAAGGGAGGTTGTAAGACCCCAACTTTTATAAATAAAGATGAATTTTTCTATAAATATTATTTTTGAATATTATGGAATAAATTTGATATAATGTTATAGTTGTGGGTAATATTTATAAATTTTGCAAAGTATGCAAGTTGTTATAAAATATTCGTTTGGTCTGGGAATATTCTTTTGTTAGGGAATATTAAATATAATGGCTCAATCATTGGTGGACCCCACAAATGTAATTATTGTCGGATTGAGAAAACGATAAAATATTTTATAAAAATAACTACGGAGGTGTTACTGAATTAAAACCGTTGAACTACCCGGTGGTAAAAGTACGATGTCTGGCGTGAGTTGCGTAGTAGACACGGTATTGATTATTGATCTTTACGTGAGAAGTCACTCACCTATGCTCAATTATTGCTGATAATTCTTGCATCATATCTCTTATATTATTGATTCAATTATTGTCACAATATCATCTCAGATAATATGTTATAGTATTAAATCAATAATTGAGGCGACAAGTTATAAATGATTAATAATTGTTGAAAGATTAAATATGTGTTGATGAAAAAAAAATGATTTGTGGTAAGTTTGATTATTTTATGGGGGCTCGTATGTCATCATCTAAGAGTCTCTTCAATCGATAGTATTTACCTTCGTCGATAGTAATTACCTTCGTCGATAGTAATTACCCTTGTGAATAGTATTTACCTTCGTCGATAGTAATTACCTTCGTCGATAGTAATTACCCTTGTGAATAGTATTTACCTTCGTCGATAGTATTTACCTTCGTTAATAGTAATTATCTTTACCAGACGTTGAACCACTTGTCGTTTCACATTACAAAGCGTCCGAACCACTTGTCGTTTCACATTACAAAGGCGTCAAACCAATTCGTCCAAGCCACTTGCCTTTTCACACGGCGGTCTTTAAGCTAGAAATCTTCTATAAATAGAGGCTGAGGGCTTCATTATTTTCACTTAATTCATTCAAGCTATAGAGAGAAAGTATAGAGAGAATAAGAGAGAGAAGAAGAAGAGTATTTTGTTCTACTGCTAACTGCGATATTCAATTTCCTACCAAATGTAAGGGGTGTTATTCTTTCTTATTCATGAAGAGAACTCATTGTTATTCCATTGCTTATTATTCATTGGAATAACCCGTATAAGTGGTTTACCCTATACTTGGTGACATTCTTTTATTATTACATTGGAACATCCTGCTCATGTGTTTTACACCCACCGGTTCCGCTTTTTTATTATTATTCTGTTGGAACATCCTCATGCATGTGTTTTACATCGGACTGGTTAAAATCTTTATTATTCTGTGGAACATCCCATGCCTGTGTGTTTTTACAGGACTGAGTTCCGCTTTATTTATTATGTTGGAATATCCTATCTCGTGTGTTTTACACCGATCTGGTTCCATCTTTATTATTACATTGGAACATCCAGCCGGTGTGAATTTCACGACGACTGGTTCCGTTATTTATTATTCATTGGAATAACTTTTGCATGCAAGCGATCTATCGCATGCATGGTGATTTCTTTTGTTATTCCATTCTTTATTATACCCAAATAAGTTAAAACTTTGACTTCTATACTCCATGAAATTAGTAGAATATCCTTGATATTTAGATGCTTCATCCAAAGATCTTTTCATGGAAATATTCTTCCGATCATTCTTGAATTTTACTCTACAAAACATGATCATGTTGATAATTTGGGCGTTAATAATTCTTGAACTTGTTTTATTGAATTCTTATATCATTGTCATCATCCTCATGTTTATATTTTTTGAAAGTCATCTCGTGGCACACAAGTGCGTAGATGGACTTGGTATGATTATGACCGAGAGACTATTCGGTGTAATCATGGTAGTAATGTTACAAATGATGTGATAAAAATCCTCGATTAGGTAGTAGTGCATTGATGGGCGATTGTTGGCATGATCATAACCATTAATGAATACACAAATATTCTTGGCCGTAGTGCATGAATAATTGTGGTCGTGATCTTAAAGAATATCCTTGGCCGAAGTAGTGCGGGGGTGATTCGATGATGTGAAATATTTATTAAAGTTTGAGTCTCAAATATAAACGATGATGAAAAACCTTTTAAAATCTAAAAGATAGTAGACTTTATTTTCTACTGACTCTTTTAAATGGATTGCATATTCAAACTGCAGATTAAACCGGTTTGTCTATTGTATTTTATCGGTTTAACATTATTGAAGACTATTGATAATTTATTCTCGCATTTTCTTAGTCATAATATTTTTACTTTGGGCTAGTTGAGCTCACCCTTTCTTTCACCGTTCTCTTGAGGAAATGATAATATAAATTTGACGACGAGTCGGAAGCGAGTGATGGTCCTGAAGATAGCATTAGTAGTCCTCATTCTATTACGTAAAATAGTGTGATAATAAGCTGTAATGAGGACTTTTTGTTTGAGTTTGTATAATATCTAGTAGACGATATTTGTATTTAAACTCACGATTTATGTCGTATATTATACCTGCAGCTTATGTTAATAAGTTGTATTTAAATTACGTACCATGTAAGTGTCGACCCAAGATGGGTGATGTATACCTAATTTTGGGGGCGTCACAGGCGGTGTATATGAATACTGGATGATGGTAACTAAACCTTCATACCAAGGTAACCAAACTGTTATGTCATAGTAACCAATCAACCTCCACACTTTAAATTTTTTCTTAGTACAGTTGGTTACCAAACCTTCAGATCAAGGTAAGCAAACCTTCGTATCAAGGTAACAAAACCTTCATACCAAGGTAACTAATTCACATCCACACCTGCAGTTTTTTCATAGTGCAGTTGGTAGCCAAACCTTTGACCAAGGTAACCAATTCAATTTTATTAAGTTACCAATTCCATTTGAATGTGATGCAGTTGGTAGCCAACCATTCATACAAAGGTAACCATTTTATTATTTATGAGTAACAAAATAGTTATAAAAAAAAATTCAGAACAGTAAAAGTAATATGCTTTACTAATCTTCTTCATTGCTTTCTTTTGTGGTGTTATTATAATGGCCTTAATGTTTTCTTTTGTATTCAACATTTAAACATATGTAAAAATGTTTACCCTCCAAAGTTTTCCTTGCTGGTGGTGGTTCTAAATTCTGGAATGTAATGTTATGTCTAACTTATTTTTGATTGACAAGGTTGGTGTGCAAGGACATCTCTAGAGGCCAGGAGACTATCCCCATCCCGGAGATAGTCTCTTCACTAACGCCACAAAAGTAATATGTTTTACTAATCTTCTTCAGAACAGTAAAAGTAAGGGAGATTTGCGGCGGTGTAGCGGCGGACTATTATTTCAAACTGTATGTGAGGGAGATGAAGATTTGAATTTGAATATTTAAATTTGAATTATTATTTTGAATTTGAATTTGTTTTTGTTGTTAGATCCAAATATTTGAATTTGAATGATTAATTATGACAGTTATTTATCATTGATTTTAAATTTCCTTATTAATGTGAATTGTACTATTTTTGTAATAATTACATTCTTTTTGTAATTATTTGGTTGATGCACTTTTCTTGTAATTACTTTTTATTTGTTGTATATTTATGTAAAGAACCCTAAAATATAAAACTTATATGCCCTTAGGAACTATTGGGCTTATTTATTTTCTTTTTCAATGCGGTCAAGTGATTAAAATTAACTTATAAGTTGACATACCTGGTATAAGTAAGGTGTAAATGAATCGAACCAAGCTGAGTAAATTAATATTTGATTGAGGTTTGTTTAGTTATCGAGTTGATCACAATCTTGAATCGAGCCTGAACAGTTGATCCGAAATTAATAAAAAATTATAATTTGAGGAGGTTCGAATCGAACTTTAAAATTTACTCATATTTGAATAATTTATATTTCGAATTGATCTCGAATCACATTTTTAATCGAACAAATACGAATCGAGTCCGAACTATTTGATCATTTTACAAAATTAAGTGTAAGTTTGAACTTAAATCCACGGAGAGTTAATTAATTCACAAATAAATTCCATCTATCACGAGTCGCAACTCGTAACTGGGTCTGGGGGTGAAGTTTGAACAGAACAGAGAACAAACTTACTGGTCTAAAAAGACGAAAGAGGAAATCCCAATAAAAATATTTTAAAAATGAAATTCGAAAATTTTATTTTCCCGCCCTTTTTAGAATTTGGACAATCTCAGTTTCAGAGTCACGCAGTTCCATTCCACCAAGAGAAAGAGGACATGACCGTCATTTGCAGAGCTCCGGACGAAATTACCTTACCCTCCGACGATCCTCTTTTTCCATGGCTCCGGTACTCCCTCCCTCCCTCTCTCTATATAACTATATGTATATATATTTATGCATAAACAAATGTACATTCCTCTATTTCTCTATTACCAAACTGATTGTTTTTGGTGCCCTAACACCAGGTCAATCGAAAAAGCACTGCATGATCTAAATTCGCCCAACAACAATGGCTCAGATCTCGATGAGCTTGTATCGTCCTGTATCGGCACCTTCAAAAACGACGTCCGGTACCAAAACGACGTCAGATTTCTCAAGATATGGCTTCTCTATGTAATGAATTTCATTCCCTCTCTACCACTGTTAGTAATTAAATTAGAGGCATTTTGCCCTAAATTTTGCAATTAGGTGGTTGCTTAAAACTTCTATTACTACTGCTTCAGATGGACGGTAGTTCAGAATTCGAAAGTATTTTCAGAGAAATGCAGAAAAACAAAATTTGTATACTCAATTCGTTGCTTTACGAGTCATATGCCTTGTTTTTGGAAGCAAAAGGGATGCTTAATGATGCGCTTTTGGTTTATCATTTGGGCATTTCAAGGTTTTCACCTCTCTTTTGTTATTTATTTATTTATTTATACATATGTGTGTATTATTATATGTATGAAATAATATCTGATTATACTGTGTTAGGAATGCTGAGCCTGTAGAGAGGTTAAAGAAAGCACAGACTCTATTTTATGAAAGAATGACAGAAATTGTGGATGCTTGTTCAAATCAGAAGGTATGCTTGTTTATTAGCCTGAGCTTTAAGTCTTTGATGTGTTCATTGCAGTTAATCTGGCTTGCTAAGAGTTTCTAATGATTGAGCTATTAAGATTATATTTGTATAAAGGGTATCCATTTTACATCATGCATACCGATGTAGGGCATGACAAGACAAACTAAAAGAGTGCAATATTTAGCAAGCCACTTACTCTTGGATGGGCAACTAACTTAAATCTAATGTTTTTGTACCTACTTACTAAGTTCTTCCAATATAGTTAAGCATTTTGTTATCCTAGTAGTTGTTATTGTTAGTTTTCCAATATTATGACAATACACGGTTAAACTAAGGATTGCTACTAGTGTTCTCCATTGAATTGATGATAAAAAGTAAACCTAGTATAATACAAGATCTAAAATGTATTCAGAATTAAATTCAAGAATGTGAAACATGATCTTTATAAAGCATGAACCTGTTCCTCTTCACATGGATTTGGGAAGCTAGTGCTGGCTTATGTGGGACTAACTGGCAGAGACTTGAGGCTGCAAGCTGTACCTTCATGGGATATAACTTATGATGTAGGATAAATTTAGGAGATGAATAATTTTGGAAAGTATTGGGTAATAAAAGAAGATTAAACTATGGTGGAGTTCAGCACTCCACTACCCTAGGATCCTCAACTGCAGGAGAGTGCAATTGATTGCAAAACAAACTTTAGGTCTCAAAAATAATTTTCTATAATCTGTATATTAATCTTGTTGAGATTACATTACTATTTAAAGAGACCCAAAACCCTTAGTTGGGGAACAATAAAAGTACTAAATGACTAAAATACCCTAACTAAATAATAATAATTACTACTACTACACACACATACACACTAAATCCCCACTAACAAATAAATTACATCAACCTGGCTTATGTGGGACTAACTGGCAGAGACTTGAGGCTGCAAGCTATAACTTCATGGGATATAACTTATGATGTAGGATAAATTTAGGAGATGAATAATTTTGGAAAGTATTGGGTAATAAAAGAAAGATTAAACTATGGTGGAGTTCAGCACTCCACTACCCTAGGATCCTCAACCGCAGGAGAGTGCAATTGATTGCAAAACAAACTTTAGGTCTCAAAAATAATTTTCTATAATCTGTATATTAATCTTGTTGAGATTACATTACTATTTAAAGAGACCCAAAACCCTGATATTAGTTAGGGAACAATAAAATTACTAAATGACTAAAATACCCTAACTAAATAATAATAATTACTACTACTACACACACATACACACTAAATCCCCACTAACAAATAAATTACATCAACTACTCTCACATTAAACATAATATCTAAATAATAAGTATTATAAATCTCTTCTTTTGCTCTCGACTTTTCGTCCCCATCAACTTAGGAATTGGAACAAGAATGACAGGGTCTTAATTTGGTCTTAGTTTTAAGCAGATGTGGAAGTATTGAATTCATTTCTTTTCCCAGTTGTACCACATAGTATATCACCATGGAAACAATGATTTGGGGGGTGATTAATTGAATACAATATTTTGGAGGTTAATTAGCCTTTTCTTTCGGAACACTTATTTTGGTGTTCCCAAATCAATTATTTACATTATCCATAAGTTTTCTTTTTTCAATTTGACCTTACTAGGAAAGTTTTTTTTGGAAAGAATCTGACCACAGGTCCACAATTCACAACCATAGAATAGGAAATTAAATTACCTTCGCAGATATATAAGATACCTATATTGACAGCCTACTATATGAACTCCCTGCTTGTAAATGTATGTTGCCACCTTACTATTATGGGATCAATAAAAATATTACTCAGTATTTCAAAAATTAAAGTACTTTTCGAAAGGAATTTCCCAAGGGAGAGAAAGAAGGTATTCTAGTAATCCCCACATTTTAGTAGTATATAACATAAATGTTTTACATTTGTATCCTATTTCAAGAAAATTCTAGCTTATGTAGCATCAGAAATGTATCCATGGGATATCAAGATCTACCCATTTCGAATATGAGATGCACAAAGACCCATCCACAAGTTGCATTAAATGTTTTGTTTCCCACATATTGCAAACAAACAAATTACTTGAGTTAGTTTCTTACAACCATTATGTTCTGTCTACTGTTATATGTGTGTCCTATTTGGTATATTCTTATAGACCTACCTGTTGCCTCTGTAGGGCTTTCAGAAACTGCTTTTCCTCTTGCTTGTTTATTTAACCTTGATATATCCCTTTTGACCTTCCATTAGTGTATCTGCTTTAGCACTGTCCACTTACAAGCTAAAATATGTAACACAATCACATCATAGACGCTCCCAATGTCCCAAAATTGAGTACTTCTGCCAATATTAAATAATCTTTGCTGAATTTTAATGTGCTGAATTGTTCCAAGAACGTCATCGCCACTATTTTGAAAAAATAATGAACCTATGGGTCACATAAGCTTGGCACATTTACTAGTCTTTTGAATAGTGCGTCAATAGCAATTGGGAGTAATTTATTTTTTTGATTCTCTCAAAACGTATAAATATACTTGCTTGCTATTGATATTATGAGAGAATAAGATGATTGATTCTTTTTCATTTTCCTCCCATAGATAGATTCTAGTGCTCTTGTGGAGAGTGGTGAAAGCTTTATCAATCCATGGTCAATCACTACCGTTAAAGATCTACTGGGGAAGATGAAAGCCCAGATGTCAAATTATGAAGTGAGACAACTTAATTATCATTTGTGGATTATCGTAATACTAAACATCAAATGCTAGTTTCTTATGCAGTTTGAACCTTGTTCCAGGGATACCATCCAAATGGTAAAGCATATTCAGGAAAAATAGCATTATCTTCTTTGCAGAAATCAGCTAGGAATAAGGTTATTGATATAGGTAATTCATATGTATGCACTTAGGTTGCTTTTGATTTAGAGTATGTTTCACTTTGGACTTCCTCCTTGAATTTTTAAAATGTGCTTTATCGAAGCTTACTATATTAAGGAGCTAACTATTAACATATTTGCCTTTCTCAATCTTGTGGTTGTTTGGAACAATTTTTGGGAATAGAAAACTATTCACTTTTGTGTTTTTCTTTTTAAATTTATTGTTACCTGAGACATAAAATACAAAACTCTTGATTTTTGCTGCAACAATCAACATAAAAAGGTCATTTGCACTTAAGAATACCAGAGGTATATTTTTTTATTACCAAAAGAGAGATTGATTTTTGTATATACAAAGTTGTTATATATATATATATATATATATATATATATAGATTTTTACAGTTTGGTGCAGATAATTTACTTTAATTTTTTCTCCGAGGCACAAATATAATAACCCTTCACTAGGTCTGTTTTGTACTAACAAGTAACAAGTTAATATATGCACTATAACCAGCAATACCTTATTTTCTTGAGTCTCTTTTGCTGTAGGATGCTCATTGAGCAAAGACAAGGAGGTTCTGTTGTAAATTATACATGATTGATGATACCCATATACGCATGAATCTTTGGTTTTATAATCAAATATCATGATGTCCTCTTTAAGTGCTATTTTTTACTTAGAGAGCCTCGAGGGCTTTATAACCTGGAAGCAGCATGTAACCGTGTTTAGATGCAAATAAGAATTAATGTGAATCCATTTGCTTACAATTATTAATTTTGATTTATTTTCTGCACATATGATAGTCTAAAAGAGAGTGCCCAAATTAACAAATATCATGAATGTCTATAACTGACTAATTTAATTGCGCCAATATAACATATAATATGCGGACGGTTCACTTGCTGTCTACCTATTCGTTTAGGATGCATGGTGCTGGACTAGTTTTGGCAGAATACATGCCAACAATAGGCTATACTTTCCAAAAGATAAACTCATTTAAGGTCTTATATTTGTTTCTAAACAAGTATGCAAATATATTTCATGTGCCATACCTTTTGAACTCCAATTTACTGGTTTTAACTAGACGTGCCTAGTTAGTGCAAGGTACATCATCCTTCTGTTTGCTAGTTAATGAATAAATTTGTTTTTCTCAGTTCTCTGATAATTGTGTAGTAGTATTTGTACCATCTTGACATATTTTGGGATTTCTCAAGATTTTTCTAAATTCATTTGGCTTTACAATGCTCTGAGACCTGTAGCATAGCCACTTCATTGTATACTAATTTCTATGTAGTATGTACATAATGTCATATTTGGCGGATAATCTCTATTGTGTAGTGTTCACCCACTCCCACCCACCTGATAATATATATATATATATATATATATATATATATATATATATATATATATATATATACCCACCCATACAGAGGTGAAAATCCATGTTGATGTACTTTCCTCGAATAATTTTAAGATTGATAAAGCTATAGTGCTGTAGGTTGAGAGACCCCCTCTTGGTGTCATCACATTTTGCTTTATTTTATAATGAATATGAAGTTAGACTTGGATAAGCTACTTCGGCTTTTGTTGATAGAAACCCTTATCATTTGCAACTATTGATCAGCTTACGAGGGAGGCAGGCTGTTTGCTGCAATTACTAATCTTTCCAGTGTTAACTAACACTGAAAATATTTAGTAATTAAATATAAAGGAGAGGTTGTGAAACAAGTAGGAAAAGGTTGGGCACATTTCCCATACGTTAGAAAACCCTAACATAGTAACATTATATTAGAAACTGATAGGGAAGCATCCCTCAGTTGTATGCTTTCTCAGTAGGTCAGAAAGTTATATTAATATCCTTTTCCTGCCTTATGGAATAAATATATCCATACAAGAACAAGAAGCTAATAGTGTGTCTGATGCATTTTATTTTTTACTTTTCATTGATAGAGAAACACTATTCCATAATGATGTGAAACACAGTGCTCCATTTTGACCAAGTGTCAACCAGTTTTGATGCTCATAGTACTTGATGAAATTTCATTTTATTATTCATACATCAGCTTTCAGTGGGTGAACTTCTGTCGCCTAATACTTGTGAGTTGTGAACGTCTTTTAATTTTTCGGAATTTGTGATACTTAGGTGGGAAGAAGTATCAGATCAAAGGTTGTGCTGGTCAGGGTGGATTTGCACAAGTATTCAAAGCATATATCAACAGTAACCCTGATGAAGTTGTTGCCCTAAAGGTATTAGTGTTTTACAAACTTCCATGATGGTGTTTCAGGTGTTTTCATTACAAACTAAAATTTGTTGTATTCTTATAATTTTGGATAATATTTGCAATTTTGCAGATACAAAAGCCAGCTTTCCCTTGGGAGTTCTACATGTATCGTCAACTTGATAAGAGGATTTTAGACAAAGAAGTATGCCATTACTGAAACTGTCAATTTTAATTTGTAATTTTGTTTGATGTATAGCTCATTTTAAACATTTTGTCCTTTTCTCCAGAGGTTGAGCTTTGGTTTTGCTCATAGATTGCATCTCTATTCCGACTATAGCATACTTGTCTCTGATTATTTATCTCACGGGACTCTTCAGGTATGTGTGTGATATATTTGTGTTTGTTTCAGTTTAATACAACAATATGCTTCTGTTACAATATTGCTCATTACTGCACATTGCGCAGGATGCAATAAATTGCAATGTGGTCACTGGAGGATGCATGGATGAAGTCTTATGTATTTATTACACCATTGAGATGCTTTCCATGCTGGAAACATTGCACGGCTCCGGCATCATTCATGGCGATTTCAAGCCTGATAATCTGCTTATTCGTTATGCTAGGTAATCAAAAGCTGACCATCATGGATACTGATCTGTTATGTCAGCTTAGCACACAAAATCACGAGCGCTATTATGTAAAAAGTAGTCCTTCTATGTCTGACTGTCTATATACCCCCGCCGCCTAGGTCCGCCTAGCAATTTCAATTATTGATTGTGTTGGCTGTCCTATATGAAAAGTTTTTGTAGCTTTGATTGTTATAAACAATTGAATTACTGGAATTCCCTCTTATCTTGAATTCACTATTTCTCTAATCTCGTTGTTCCTTTCATTTCCCTATTTCTCTTTGATCTGCTACATAGCATCTTAAGAGTTTAATGCATGATATACCTGGCTTCTTGGCAGGGATGATCTTACAGAAGATGATTTTCATGACCGTACTGGCCCTTGGCATGATCAGGTTATGATCAGCTGCAGTAAAAAGTAAAAACTTATATCTGATTAAATTCAAAATGTTTTTTTGAAAAAAAAAATCATTGTGCAGGGGCTTTGCCTGGTTGACTGGGGTAGGGGAATAGACCTGAGTCTCTTTCCTGACAAGACAAAGTTCACGGGAGACTGTCGAACTTCTGGCTTTCGTTGTATTGAAATGCAAGAGAATAATCCATGGACATTTCAGGCAAGTCGGCATTCAAAAGATTGTTAAAGTTTGGATTACAGATTATCAATTTATTAGTATATATGGATCAACTCTTTTGTTCGAGTTGCTCCAGGTAGACACGTATGGTCTGTGTGTTATTGTTCATATGATGCTTCACAATTCATACATGGAGATTGAAAAGAGACCATCTTCAGATGGTCGCTATGTTTATCATCCCAAAGCGCCTTTCAAGCGGTAAGTGCCCCATCACTCGGTGCATACTTTTTGGGGTAGATATATTGCTACTGTGGAATTGGCAAGGTGTCTTGAACTAGTACCATTCAGTTGACATCTGCTCTCTTTAGCATATTAAAATTAAAAGGTTAAATGATTTTTGCAACTACGAATTATATAAAAAAATAGGTTGTGATTTCACTTCATTCCCTTTTTTGATAGTGTTTTCAACTCTTCGTTTTCCCAGATATTGGCAAGTTGACCTATGGAAGAACCTTTTCATGGAGTTGCTCAACACCAGTCACAAGGACGATCACATCATGCTGTTGAAGAATTTAAGAGAGTCATTCCAGGAGTATATGTGCTTAAAAAACTCACAGCGGATAAAAGATTTAAAGCAATCACTGGTGAAGCAAAGATCTTCCTTGTGTTCTAATTGACTATACAAGTCAAAAAAAAATACTGGTAAAGACTTTTCGACTGTATAAAGATTCAGGTTTCTCATTTTCATTTCTTCAAGAAATTTAATATTTACAGATTTATTTATTGAAACATGTACAGTGTAACAAAAGGATGATCATTTGCAAGGTCTCAGGCAGAAAGGAGGAGCTGTATATCTGTGTTTGTTAACACAATTTTAATCTTATTACCGCACCAAAACACTAATAATACAATTTGATGGGATTTTTATATGTTCTGTTATTGCAACTGCTGTATCGTTAGCTGACCAATTATGTATCACTTCTCTTAAGTTGGGAATCCGGAACCAACTTATATTAATTTTAGTAATCAAGTAAAAGTTTTGAAAGAAGGAATTTCTTTTAAGAACATAAAAAAAAATAAAAAGAGCTTTATCTTATCCTACCCCTCCACTACAGATCCCAGGCAGAGAAACAGAAAATCTACAAAGACCGCTACTGGCATTTGCTGCCGGTGTGCAACTGTCCTCATCGGCAGCAGGGGGCAACACTCTCCCATTAGCAAACAACAGCCGTCCATTATTGTTGTTCCCTAGATCAATATTCTCCACACCGTCGACTTCAAAAACGGCCGCGTCCCCAAATCTCCGTTCAACCTCGAGAAACTCGCCCAGCTTCGACGGCTTCAACTCCTCGTCGCTGCAAAGCCTCCACCACCATCGCCTCCTCCCCCTCAGAAGCTGCTCCGCCGCCGCCGCCGCCGCCGCTTTGTTGTTCTTTTTCTTGGCTTTCCGGAGACCGACGGCAGGGATTCCGGTGGTGTCACGACGCTGAGAGGGAGCTCTAAAGGTGATGGGAGGGAAAGTGGTGACCCCCATTAGAGTGCCGAGAGTTGTGCTCCGATCATGGAAAAAGGAGCCGGTTGATTCAGTGTCGAGATCTGAAGAAGAAACAGAGGATATGGATGGAGATGTGGGCGGTGGAAGGAATTCATGAGCTGGATCTAACATCACTACTAGCTAGCTAGCTAGCTAGCTAGCTTGAGAGTAAAGTTGATGAGATTGGAGTTTAAAGAGAGAATACATGCGAGTGTTCTGTGCTCTTCTTCCCTTCTTTCCCAAATGAAATGGAAGATGATGCGGGGAAACTTTATTCTGGCATAGCAGAGCATCACGTGAGTAATGCATGAGTATTTTTATGTAAAGCCAAATTTACAAGTCTACCAAACTTTTTTTTTAAAAATTAAATTAAATTAATTAAGCGTTTAAATAATCAGTCTGACGTCATCATGTGCTAAACTAGAGTAGTGTATACACTAAAGAAAAAAAATTAAAATAATATGGATGAGATAAGATAATAAGTATGATGTTTCATACCAATCAATCAATACCAAATTACTACCAATTAGTATTAGCACAGCTAAAAGAGACTAAACCTTCCTACTTCTTAATATACGTCAGTATCATTAGCAATCACTTTGGCGGTTTGGCCGTCATCTCAAATCTCAATTGGATAAAATAGAAGAGAGGGTGGCAAGGTGGTAATTGACAATAATGGAAAATGTTAAATTTGTAAAACAAGGCAATAAACCCTAGTGCCCACTTCTTTTACTGGTGCAACTGACAGACTCTCCGTTCACAGTTTACTCTCTCCAGTCTTGAAGCTTCCCCAGGGTACGTTTTTTCTCATTTACAGCTCTTGCTTATATACACATACATATGTAATTATCTGTGCACGCACGCGCGAGCGCGCGCACACACACATATATGTTGTTCATTAGATCTTGTTGTAGTTGCATATATATGGATATGAATCGTTCATTAGTTATTTTCGAATCATAATCTTCGTTTACTGTCTGATCACTGGCTGTTATGTGAAGCTCAGTTGAGAGGAAATTTTCGTTTTCATTAGCCTTTTCAAATTTTCTTAGACTCCAAACAGGGGTTTATGCCATGATTATGATCAAGTAATTTGTAAGTGATTGTAATTCTTATGAGGATGCTGTTTCTATTCTCAGTTGATGTTGCTTTCTTATTAAGTGCTGGCTCTTGAATTGAAAGTTCTAGGATGATGTTGGGACTTGACAGCTTGAAAATCATGTGTTTGATTTTTATTTTTTTTTGGCAAAAAAGGACCTTTAGCCCACTGTGGTTGACGAGTTGTAAGCATTAGCCCACTGAACTTTAAAAAAATGGAATTGACCCACTCAGCTTTTTAAAATTTCTTCATTGGGCCATCCGTCAAGACAAACAGTGCAGGCTCACCAGACCCATTTGTGACCTCACCCATTTCAGCGGCATCTTATCTATGGCCACGAACTCTCTCCGCCAAGTGGGTCATAAAATCTCTGCAACAACGCAATCACTGTTGACTTCCCGGACCCCCTTCTGCCCACCAGCACCACCGCCTTGCCCGTCAGAATTTTCAGGTTCAGGTCTTTAAAAATTATGGTCTCTGGCCTTGATGGGTAAGCGAATTCAATTTTCGGAATTAAGAAATTTTAAAAAGCTCAGTGGGTCAATTCCATTTTTTTAAAGTTCAGTTGGCTAATGCTTACAACTCGACAACCACAGTAGAGTAAAGGTCCTTTTTGCCAATTTTGTTGTATTGCTTTATGTTTGGTTGATAAGGAAATGATGGAAAATGATATGGGTATTGCCACTTAAAAACACCATCTCTAGACTAGTTTAGTTTACCACACAAACAAAAAAAAACACCACCAACAACAACATGAAGGAAAAAAATTAAAAGCAAAAACAAAGAAAAAGCATAAGGCAAATTGCACTTTAATTATGAGTCTACATTTTCATTTGAGCAACTCAATTAGCTTTCCTTTCAATTTCCTTGGTTTCCTAACAAATTGTATAAGCTGATCTGCTGATGCTCTTGGTCATTTAAATGTGTTCATGCAACTGGCAATAATGAATTTCTACTACCTGTTTTGAGCTTATTAATGGGTTTACATTATTCATTTTACTTTTGGTTATAATTATGATTTATGAGCAAGCAATTTTATAAAAAATTGATGGGATGTTTAATAACATATATATCTCAGGCATCAGACTCTAGAGCAAATTTATGGTGTAATTTGTGTCACTTGGAGAAATTTGTTTGTTTAATCTCAGAGAAAAAGTATGTTTAATGCATTGATGAGGAACAGAATATAGAACTTCTTTCACTTGCTGACAAAAGTAATCCTTCATGTGTTAGTTTTATGGAGCCTTTTTCTAACTTGAATATCTATGATCAATTTCATACTTTCCTCTTCTGCTAGCAATATAGAACAGTATGGATTCTTCTGTTCCAATCTACTTTTTATAGGTGAGATAAGTGATTTGACCAATTATACTTCGTTATCGCTATCTTGCATGGCTGTTTCCTAGATTGTGAAAAGTAGTTGGCCAATTTCATTGCTAATATAACTTAATCTTCCCATATTTGTACAATAATGTTCTTGGCTCAAACAAATATTCTGAATATTATACTGATATATTTAGTAATCATATTTTTTAATCAGTTTTGTTCATGTGTTAGTCATTTTAGATGTCCAAGTTCCCAACTAAAGTGCAAAATCAGTGTAAATAGCTGTGACGCAAACTCTTTTGGTTATAATTATCATCATCATTTTAATTTTTATTGTTGCATTAAACAATGATTAATCTACTCTAGATCTTTATGTTCTGGGCTCATGTTTGCAAGTGTCATAATCAATGCTAGTTTTCCTTTGCAGGTCACTGTCTTGATTACAAACATGGCGGATGGATCGAAGCATCCATCTATATATCAAAAGATACGTGGTCAGTCTTGCATCTTTTCTCGAATTTCCCCGAACTTGAACTCCAGCAATGCTAGTTTACACAATCTGGCTGGTTCATATGTAGATAGAATTATGGAAGCTCCATTCCTTTCAGAAAACAGAAGCACTGGCCTGGAACTTGTATTACCACTATCTCCTGTTTTTGTACAAGCCCCATCAGAGAAAGGTGTGAAGGGTTTTCTGGTTGATTTCCTCATGGGTGGAGTCTCTGCTGCTGTCTCTAAGACAGCTGCTGCTCCAATCGAGCGAGTTAAACTTTTGATTCAGAATCAAGATGAGTTGATTAAATCTGGTCGGCTATCTGAACCATATAAAGGAATTTCTGATTGCTTTGCTAGGACTATAAAGGATGAAGGTGTTCTTGCTCTTTGGAGAGGCAACATTGCTAATGTTATCAGATACTTCCCCACCCAGGTTAGTCTAGTTGCCATTTATTAATGTCTGTCTGGTCTTTAATTTTGTTATTTCTTAGAAACATAAGTTTATGAATGTGTTTATATGTTATGTATCAAAGAAAAAGTAAAATAAAGATGAATGTGCGTATATATACAATTGTATGTGTATTCCCACACACGTGAGAGGAAGGGAGTGGATTTTGCCTTATTTTATAATATACTTGCATACATTACTTTCTCAAAACCTTTATATTTTTTCAGGCCCTGAACTTTGCTTTCAAGGATTACTTTAAGAGCCTGTTTAATTTCAAGAAGGACAAGGACGGCTATTGGAAGTGGTTTGCTGGAAACTTGGCATCAGGTGGTGCTGCTGGTGCTTCATCTCTTCTATTTGTTTATCCTCTAGATTATGCCCGGACACGTTTGGCTAATGATGCAAAGGCTTCTAAAAAGGGTGGTGAAAGGCAGTTTAATGGTTTAGTCGATGTATACAAGAAAACCCTCAAGTCTGATGGTATTGCCGGGCTTTATCGTGGATTCAACATCTCATGTGTGGGAATCATAGTGTATCGTGGGCTCTACTTTGGAATGTATGATTCAATGAAACCTGTAGTTTTGGTTGGTGGGTTGCAGGTAATTGAAGTTGCAGAATCCTGCTCTTTGTTCATTTCATGTTTTGCTTGGTTTATTCTAAATCCTTTCCCTCCATTGGATGTTGTCAGTTGTCACTGCAATTTTTGGCTGAGCTATTTACTTCTTTATATCTTTCTAGGGAAAATATAGGGCGGGGACTTGCACAAGGTTTAGATATGATAATTGAAGTTGAGATATGTTTAAAAATGATAATTTAAGTGGGATTCACTGATTATGCTTGTTGAACAGGTTTTGATTTTAATAGACCACTCATGGATTTTTCAAACACTTGTTCGGCTGTTTTGTGAATACTTTGTGACCTTGATCTTCTTTTGGCTTATATGTTTTGCACTTAGCTTCCTAATATCACCACTTGATTTTTGTTCTTCTGTCCTCAGCATAATTATATGATTGATAACTTACCTACACTCTGGACTGGACTAGGATCCCCTCCATTACATCTTACATCCAATATCCGCCAATGCACATTTAACGAGACAAATATTGCTTTTAGCAACACAATTATTTGCGACGAATATTATTGTGTCATTAAATGTAATATTTTGTCGTTGAATGTGTATTGAGGAAAATTGGTTGAAAGGAGTAATGGAAAGGATCCTTGACCCTAATGTCTGCTTAGCTAGGGGTTTCAAATGGAACCAAAAGTTGTGTCCCAAATATACTTGTCATTATCACATTGGTTGCCCATCATCATGGTGGCTCATGTATGATATATATTTTGCAATCAATGTATTAATAACTTGTATTTTTGACGCAATTTGGGATTCCAATCAGGACCCCTTAGCTTTATTGTCTTACCCATGGTATTATTCAATGTGCAATCCTAATTTCTAGTCGCAAATATTGATGGGTGGTTCTTAAATATATGCAGGATAGTTTCCTTGCAAGTTTTTTACTGGGATGGGGAATCACAATCGGTGCTGGATTGGCTGCTTACCCTATTGATACCGTGCGAAGAAGGATGATGATGACCTCAGGAGAGGCTGTCAAATACAAGAGCTCCGTGGATGCATTCCAGCAGATTCTGAAGAATGAAGGACCCAAGTCACTCTTCAAGGGTGCTGGAGCAAACATTCTCCGTGCCGTTGCAGGTGCTGGTGTGCTTGCTGGTTATGACAAATTGCAGCTTGTAGTATTGGGAAAGAAATATGGATCTGGTGGTGGTGGTGGTTAATACAGTGGTTGTTTCTGTCTTTTTGAATAATTTTGGCTGAAAAAGTGGTGCTTTTGATGTTCCCCTGGTATTTTAGGCATCTCCTTTTAGTGTTCATAGTACGAGAAATACATAGTTGCCTGTGTTTTGGTTTTAGCTCCTTAGTTTTGGTGAACATCTGGATGAGGAAATAATTAGGCCATGTATTACTTAAAAGAATTGCTATGGTTATAAATCTAATGTTGCAAGTCTTGTTTTTGTAATGCTCTTAATATTGTTTAGTGGTTTCTGTTGTTTTCCACTAGCAAAGTGGCGGATCTTTGTAAACACTCTTGGCTGTTTGTAAATGCATACGTCTTCTCTAGTTTTGTTTGATGAAAACTATAAAAGCTACAGTTAGTTAGAAGTTTGATTTCATTTACATAGTAATTCAAAAGTCCAACCTTTGTTTTAGTAGGTTGGTGTTGGAACGTTGAAGATATGGGGCCTAGGTTTCTTCTCTTTGTGGTCATTACACTTGCAACTGCTATTTCATTCCTTTCCTTCGCCATGTAAACTCTCCATTGGAAAACTATGTTGTAGGGCAAAATGGGTGATGGGTTGGGAACAGGGTAGCCATAACTGGATATTAAACTAAACTGCTTTTAAGTTATTTTTTATTTTGTTTTTAGAATCATGGAGCCATTCATCCATACATTCCTACAACAATGTCTTATCCCTTCAAACTCAAGGAACCACTTATCCCCTCTGAACCGAATAGAATGAACTAAGGGAGCTGCCCGTCTTTCTCCAGCTCCACTTTAACTAACCCAAAAAGTACCATGGAAGGAGGTATGTCCATATCGTGCGGTTTGAATTTTGAAGCCTACGAGGATCGAAAGGGGACAGGATCAATCCCAGTTCATTCATTTCAAGAACTCATCTACACAAAAGCAAGAAAACCTGTGAGAAGATAATGATCTCAGCTGCCATTAATGGTTAAAAGTCGCTGTAACTGGTCGTTGTAACAGTTTCTATAAACCTTGTCTGCATAAACAACATGATTATGCCCAAGACAAAACATATGCCATGAAAATGAAATATCTCCTTACAAAAACAAATAAGCTGATCAGCATTTCCATTGCATAACTCACAGAATTAATGGCTTCATTTTCTTCTTCCATAACCACCAGCGCCTTAATTCTCCTACTCCTCCACCTTTCCTCTTCATCCGCGAAACAGGGACAACTCCATCACAGCCAGTACTCCCATATAACAAATACCAGACTCCAACAAGCTTATATTGCCTTCCAAGCCTGGAAAACTGTAATTTACTCCGATCCCAAAACTTCACTTCCAACTGGATTGGTCCGAATGTGTGCAACTACCGTGGTGTATACTGCACTGCATTTCCTAATAACACCAAAACCCAAGTCGTGGCGGGGATTGATTGTTGATTATTCTCCAAAATTTCTGTAACCCCCATTTAAAGTTAATACTCTAGCCGTTACGTTTTCTGTAACCCCCAACGGTTAATGGGCAATTCCCAACGTTAATGTGTCTAACATTCTGATCATCCTTATAAATATCACTATTATTCTTCTTCTTAGTATGTGTGATATATCATTATCATCTTCTTCTTCTCCTAACAAGAAATCGCCTTTGTTCTTCACATAATATACAGTTTATTTTCTTACACAAATATATACTCTGTTAATTGGGCAATCCACATAGACAAGTCCAAAGTCTCCTTCCGTGAGTAGCACACACGATCGGAGACTTCGTAGATTGAATCTGGAGAGTAACCGCTTGAAATTTCATATTTTGTACCATGATTATTATCGATGAGGCGCGAAATCACTTTTTAGACAAATGGCTTACGCCACGCCTTCGCTTTTCAAATAAGTTGTTCCAATTTATTGTATTATTATTCTTGTTAATTGCTATATTTTCCAACAATCTAAAAAGTGATTTTAAATCTATTAATAAGAATACAAGTTGTTTTAGTTAGAAACTATGATTTATATATTTAATTACTAATTTCCAGTTTGCTCCGTGGGGAATTGTCAATTATGAGATTACTTTTGGTTTCATTCTGATAATGGGTCTTTGGGTGGATATCTATTATATGGATGGTCAATTAATTTTTTCGTACGTATTTGTGATTTTTGATGGGTTCTTGAACTTACAAATATTTTAACTTTGATTTATATAGGGTACATTAATCCTGATATTTTAGTACTACTATACTATGTCCATAGCCAAAGGTAAAATAACGCTGTGTCTGATTTATGACCAGGTGTCTATATGGTGTCACCAATCTATTAATTAGTGTTTATAGGACCTATTTAGTTTTTTCGTTCATTTTATTGTCTTTTTATAATGTAAGTTGGATTCGTTAAATATATATTTGGTTGGGGGTTGGTGAGAAACACACAAACAAACAAACTCTATTATGTTATTTTATAGTTATTAAACCCGAAAAATTCAGGTCGTATTAGAGGTAAGATCACATTAATCTCTGAGTTCCATGGGCTATTGATTGGAAAGAGAAAACCGATTAGGATGAATAGACATTAAATTATATATTCATTGGCTTATACAGTGTAACTGTAAATTTTATACAATATTTGTGCTATTTTAAATAGATGTGAGAGAAAAGTATTCTGTAAGAATTCGTTTGCAAGTACAATCCTTATCAATGTGCTTAAACCAAACAAGGATCAATATCATTATCAATCCAATTGAAATGAACAATTTTTTTAGTACAAGCGTTATAACTATATATTGCATCTTGAGTGCTGGATATTTATAGATATTATTATAGATTTTTGAAGGATATGATTATAGGGTATAACCTAAATTTAGCCAGTTTCTTTTGATTTTGATGATAAAATATATAAATGTTATATATTTTGTGGGATTCTATATTGTAGTTAATAATTATGATGTGCAGTAAATTGTGACGCCCCCAAAATTAGGTATACGTCACCCATCTTGGGTCGCCACTTACACGGTACATAAATTCAAATACAAACTTAATTATACATCCGTCAGGTAACATACGACAATACATAAACCGAGAGTTCTAATAGAATATTGTCATTTAGACAATATCCATACTCAAGGAGTCCTCATTACATTTATTGTCACACTATTTAACAGAATGGTGAGGACTACTAATGCTATCTTCGGGACCATCACTCTTTTCCCAGACTCGTCCCAAATATATTCTCATTTCTCAAGAGAATAAAGAAAAGAAAGGGTGAGCTCAACTAACCCAAGAAGAAATATTATGACTAAGATAATGCGTAATAAATTATCATTAGCCTTCAACAAATGTTAAACCGATAAAATACAATAGACAACCAGCTTTAATCATGCGCTGAATATCTAATCCATTAAAAGAGTCAAGTAGAAAATAAAGTCTACTATCTTTTAGGTTTTAAAAGGTTTTCATCAATTTTATCATTTGAGACTCACTTAATAAATAAACCACCACATCTAATCATCAACTGTATTACACGGCCAAGGATTTTCATCAAATTATCAATGGTCATGATTATACCGAATCACCCCCGGTCATAATCATACCAAAAACTATCCATCATCGCATTACAAAGCAATGAGGACTTTTGTCACATCATTTATATCAAGCCATGATTATACCGAATGATCCCAGTCATAAATCATACTAAGTTCATCTATGCACGTAAGCCAAAAGATAACATAAGATAACATGAGAATGATGACAATGACATAATAATTCAATAAAACAAGTTCAAGAATTATTTAATCCAGAATTATTAACGTCCAAATTGTCAACATGATAATTTTTTTTGTAGAGTAAAATTCAAGAATGATCGTAAGAATATTTCCATGAAAAGATATCGGATGAAACGCAAATATCAAGGATATTCTACTAATTTCATGGAGTATAGAAGTCAAAGTTTTAACCAACCGGATATAATAAAGAATGGTATAACAAAGGAAATCACCACGCATGCGGTATTTCAGATGACATGTGTTATTCCAATGAATAATAATAACGGAACCAAAGCCGTGAAATTCACACCGGCTGTGGATGTTCCAACAGAATAATAAAGATGGAACCGGATCCGGTGTAAAACACATGAGATAGGATATTCCAACGAATGATAAAGGCGGAACCAGTCCTGTAAAACACACGCATGTGATGTTCCAATGTAATAATAATAAAGATTTTAACCGGTCCGTAAAAAACACATGATGTGATGTTCCAATGTAATAATAGAAGAATGTCACCAAGTATAGGGTAAACCACGATACTGAGATCATGTATAGGGTATCTGGCATATCTGAGTTATTCCACGAGAATAATAAAGAATGGAATAACGGAGGATTTCACCAAGTATAGGGTATGCCACGATATAAAGTTATTCCAATGTAATAATAAAGAATGGAATAACAAAAGTTCTCTTCATGAATAAGAAAGAATAACACCCCTTACGAGTACAACAAATAATATCTCTTTACCGTAAAAGACAATTTGGATATCAAAGTAAAGAAGTACCGAATACTCTTCTTCTTTCTCTCTATAGATTTTCTCTCTATATAAACTTTTCTCTATAATTTCTCTCTCAGAGAGTTTCAAAGTGAATTCGTAAGAAAATAATGAAGAATGAGCTTCTATTTATAGGAAAATAGAATGCATAGTAATTAATCCATGAATCGGTCCAGATTGATTTACTTTAATCGGACGGTCCATATTTAAAGCAAAATCTTTTAAATAAAATATCATATATTCTATTTATATAAAAACATTTTACTATGCAAATACTATGCAACACTATGCAAACACTATGCAACACTATGCATAATAAAATATAATATATTCTATTTATAGAATAACTTTAATAAAGTATTCTGCTTTATATATTAAAAGATGTTTCGCTTTTATTACGTTAATAATACTGAATAAAACAAAACGTCATTATCGCTTATAATAATTCATATTATTAATCGACAATAATGGAATCAAACCGAGTGACTTCTCACATAAGCATCAATAATCAATACCGCAGTGCTACTATGCAACCACACGTGACATCGTACTTTTTTACTACCGAAGTAGTTCAACAAGATCAACCAGTAAAACTTCCGCCGTTATTTCAATAAAATATTTTTGTCGCTTTCTCAATCCGACAATAATTTCATTGTGGGGTTCACCAATGATTGAGCCATCAGTACGAATATTCCCCGCTAAACCGAATATTCCCCACCAATCGAATATAATATAACCACTTGCATACTTTGCAAAATTTATAAATACTACCCACAACTATAATATTTATCTCAAATTCATACCATAATATTAAAAATTATTTCGACAAAATTTAAATCTTTATTGATAAAATGGGTCTCACAATCTCCTCTCCTTATGGAATTTTGCCCTCGAAATTAGGGTACGTACTGATATGATAAAGAGGTGAGGATACCTTGAATACCTTTATCGTTGAAAACATTAAATTCATCTTTGCAATCCTACCAAAAGATATTCATTAATAATTCATCTTTTTCACTATGTGCCAAAGATATACAATCAGAAACCAATAATAATGAGACTCACTTAATAATAGATCACAACCATGAATTATTCATGCACTATTGGCTATGGATATTCGTGTTTTCAATTACTGATCATGATTATACCGAATAATCTGTGGTCATAATCATACCAAGTCTATCAATGCACTACTACTAAAGATGACTTTTTTACCACATCCATGAATTAATATTTCATTCTTTGAGACTCACCAATAATTAATTCATATCATCGAATCATCCCCGCACTACGGGCCAAGGATATTCATTAAGATCACGACCACGAATTATCCATGCACTACGACCAAAGATAATCGTGTATTCATTAAGATCACGACCACAAATTGTCCATGCACTACTACCAAAGATAATCGTGTATTCATTAAGTATCACGACCACAAATTATCCATGCACTACGACCAAAGATAATCGTGTATTCATTAGTATCACGACCACAAATTATCCACGCACTACGTACAAAGATAATCGTGTATTCATTAAGATCACGACCACAAATTATCCATGCACTACTACCAAAGATAATCGTGTTTTCAATTACGGTTATGATTATACCGAACAATCCTCGGTCATAATCATACCAAGTCCATCAATGCACTACAGCCACGTATTGACTTTCAACATAATATAAGCATGAGGATAATGATATAAAAAATCAATCAAATGAGATAAAGGATAAATATTAAACATTTATAATATAATTTATCCAAGATTCAAGAATATCCCCATGTTATCAATCACTTAATAATCTCATAATCTAATATCATTAATATTATAACAATACTTTTAAATTTATAAACAATTTATCTCAATTGTTTACGCTTTACCATATAATGCATTTAATCATTCAAAATGCCATACTCATAAGATATCATCACCAATTATCAAATCTCTCATAAAAAAAATATGCATATACTCTATATAGGATTCTCTAACCATAAAATCCTATTTTCAACTTTGTTACTTCACATAACATATTTAACTCATATGTTCAGAATTAAACTATTTTCATGAAAAATACCAAATCAGTCCCAAAAATATTTCTTTTCTGGGATTTAGCATAATATAGTCCCATAATGAAAATATATTTTCTCGAATTTTAAAAATTCATTTACTATTTTTCAAAAATCAATTTCTAATTAATTCCTTAAGAAATTAGCTACCTCAAGTTTAACTCCAAAATTCCCAAATATTGGCAGGACCTTACACATGTTAACGTGAGCTTCCAGTTTAAATTTCATGGTCATCGGAGTTATAGAACTCCTATTATAGCGTTTTTCGTTTAAAAACCTAAATATTTAAATAGTCATAACTTGCTCATTTTAAGTCGAAATGAGCTCATTTTTTGGACAGGAGGTACTTTATACCATATACCTTCATGTCCCAAAAAGGCCAGAATTTTTCTCATAATTTAAGTGGCCGAAACAGCCTCTCTAAAATCATGGCAGCAGCTTTTTCGATTTTTGCAGCTTTGCACTCCTTTGCTAAAATCAGTCCACACAAAAATCTACAACACCTTTTCCAGTAATTCCACTTGGATTAGTTAGGTAACTCATAGATATAACTCTAGAACTTGACCAAACTCAAAAATTCAAAATATAATAGGAGATATGGTCAATTGAATTTCATGTTACGTTTTTCACCAAAATCTGATTTTCAACTCTTTGTGATTTCTAAGAAACTTTCATGTTTTCACATACTAACCAACATAACTCATCATAAAACTTACTAATACTTCATATACCCATGATTTTCATTAGTCCAATGCTTTTATTATGACTTTCATCATAAACCACGTAAATCTGCTCATTTTAGTTGAAGAAATATTTGAGGTTTAAGAAATGGGTTTTAGATCGGGGTCAATACAAAATTCGATTTCACGCTCTAGGGTAGGCTAGAATTCTTCAAGAATACGCCAAGAAATTTATTAATAATAGAAATATCATTCAAAACCGTGACTCTCATCCAAGACTTGGATAAGACGTCACATTGATACCAACTGTGACTTCTATCCCTTAACCTAGATAGCACCTCACAATGATACCTATAAACTTGCCATCTTCATTCACGATGTTGCCTACAGAAAGTCTGGCTTCGGTGCATTCCACACAAGGAAGTCAACAACGAAAGGTTCGGGGCTCTTTACTTATGGCTTGATATGACAATAATTGACTTTAGTAGTTTGGTTACTTGAATTCGCACAACAAGTTGGTTATGAATATAAAAGCTAACAACCTTACGAAAAGCATGATGAGTAGTTAACCAATTGATTCCTAAAATCACATCAAAGGCAAATATTTTCAAAAAGATAAGATCGACAGGTAACGTGAAAATGTTTATTTGAATCAAACAAGATTTAAAAATAGTAGCGGTAACGAAGGCTCCTACTAACGAAGTTTCAACCCAATAAGTCAAAGTTTAACTTCTTCTTGAGTCAAATTTAAACGTTGAACACAACTAGGTGAAATAAAAGAGTGGGTAGAACCGGTATCTAACACGGTATAGACTTCGCAATTTATAATTAACTAACCTGCTAACTTCGTTCGGTTTACTCGCTTTTTGAGAAGTCATGAAAATGCACTTCCTAAAACCAATGACTTTGTTTTGTCCATATCCACCTTTGGTGCCACCGTCCCACCTAGACTTGACTTTTGGTGCACAAAACAAAATTGAGCTAAATGACCTTCTCTTATTGCAATTTCTACTTCTATTATCTTTGCCTTGATTACCACCAAGTGGTTACCATTCTTAGCATGATAATTTTCCCCACGATGGTTATAATTGTTCGATAATCGCCACCACCAAAGATGATTATTATCGTGTTTGTTGGTCGTTACCTTTTGTTTTAGCTTTGAATCAACACTCTCATGTGCTTCATTGCTTATCTCAAAGATTTTCGGATGTCATTCTCAAACACCGCCACAAAACAAGGGTTAATTAACATATCACCTATTATCCCTATACTCGACCGACCAATTAAATACCAAATAAATTTAGGTAGGTCATACTTAATGAAGGAATTCTGCCTCCTCCCTCCTAGTTCTTATCTCACATCTCACCAGGATCATATCCCTAAGCTCGATACCAACCGCGACGCCCCCAAAATTAGGTATATATCGCCACCCATCTTGGGTCGCCACTTACATGGTATATAAATTCAAATACAAACTTAATTATACATCCGTCGTAAACATACGACAAATACATAAACCGAGAGTTCTAATAGAATATTGTCATTTAGACAATATCCATACTCAAGGAGTCCTCAATACATTTATTATCACACTATTTAATGTAATGGTGAGGACTACTAATGCTATCTTCAGACCATCACTCTTTTCCCCGACTCGTCCCAAATATATTCTCATTTCAAGAAGAAACAAATGAAAGAAAGGGTGAGCTCAACTAGCCAAGAAGAAATATTATGACTAAGATAATGCGTAATAAATTATCATTAGCCTTCAACAAAGTTAAACCGATAAAATACAATAGACAACCAGCTTAATCAAGCAGCCGGAATATGCAATCCATTAAAAGAGTCAAGTAGAAAATAAAGTCTACTATCTTTTAGTTTTAAAAGGTTTTCATCAATTTTTATCACCGAGACTCAAACCTTAATAAATAAACCACCACATCTAATCATCAACGTACATTACGGTCAAGAATTTTCATCAAATTATCAATGGTCATGACTATACCGAATCACCCCGGTCATAATCATACCAAAAACTATCCATCAACGCATTACGTGCCACCGAGGACTTTTGTCACATCATTTATATCAAGCCATGATTATACCGAAATGATCCCCGGTCATAATCATACTAAGTTCATCTATGCACGTAAGCCAAAGATAACATAAGATAACATGAGAATGATGACAATGACATAATAATTCAATAAAACAAGTTCAAGAATTATTTAATCCAGAATTATTAACGTCCAAATTGTCAACATGATATCGCTTTTGTAGAGTAAAATTCAAGAATGATCGTAAGAATATTTCCATGAAAAGATATCGGATGAAACGCAAATATCAAGGATATTCTACTAATTTCATGGAGTATAAAGTCAAAGTTTTAACCAACCGGGATATAATAAAGAATGGTATAACAAAGGAAATCACCATGCATGCGGTGATTTCAGATGTATGTTATTCCAATGTAATAATAATAACGGAACCGTGTCAGTGAAATTCACAATCGGCGACAGATGTTCCAATGTAATAATAAAAAGATGGAACCAGATCCTGTAAAAACATACAGATAGGATATTCCAACAGAATGATAAAGATTTTAACCAGTCCGGTGTAAAACACATGCATGTGGATGTTCCAAATGTAATAATAATAAAGACGGAACCAGTCCGGTAAAAACACATGCATGGATGTTCCAATGTAATAATAGAAGAATGTCACCAAGTATAGGTAAACCACGATACGAGATCATGTATAGGGTATCTCACAGATGTACAAAGTGTTATTCCAATGTAATAATAAAGAATGGAATAACAGAGGGGATTTCACCAAGTATAGGGTATGCCACGATACAAAAGTTATTCCAATGTAATAATAAAGAATGGAATAATGTAAGTTCTTCATGAATAAGAAAGAATAACACCCTTTACTTGCATACAACAAATAATATCTCTTACCGTAAAAGACACCGGATATCAAAGTAGTGAAGTACCGCATCATACTCTTCTTCTTTCTCTATATAGATTTTCTCTCTATAGCTTTTCTCTATAATTTCTCTCTGTAGTTTCAAAGAATTCGTAAGAAAATAATGAAGGAATGAGCTTCTATTTATAGGAAAATAGAATGCATAGTAATTAATCCATGAACTATCCAGTTGATTTACTTTAATCTCGACGGTCCATATTTAAAGCAAAAAGCTTTTAAATAAAATATCATATATTCTATTTATATAAAAACATTTTACTATGCAAACACTATGCAACACTATGCAAAACACTATGCAAAACACTACTGAACACTATGCATAATAAAAAAATATAATATATTCTATTTATGTAATAACTTTAATAAAGTATTCTCGCTTTATATAAAAGATGTTTCGCTTTTATTACGTTAATAATACTTAATAAAACAAGACGTCATTATCGCTATAATAATTCATATTATTAATCGACAATAATGGAATCAAACCGAGTGACTTCTCACATAAAGATCAATAATCAATACCGTAAAGGCTACTATGCAACCACACGACATCGTATTTTTTTACTACCGAGTAGTTCAACAAGATCAACCAGTAAAACTTCCGCCGTTATTTCAATAAAATATTTTTGTCGCTTTCTCAATCCGGCAATAATTACATTGTGGGGTTCACCAATGATTGAGCTGTTGTATGCGAATATTCCTCGCTAAACCGAATATTCCCGACCAATCGAATATAATATAACCACTTGCATACTTTGCAAAATTTATAAATACTACCCACAACTATAATATTTATCTCAAATTCACACCATAATATTAAAAAATTATTTCGACAAAATTTAAATCTTTATTGATAAAATCTGGGGTCTCACAAAATGGCTTGTAAATTTCAGTCATTAGTGACCATTTGGGCGACACTAACACATGCTGTTGTAATTAATTCCCCGTTTTCAATTATCATTTTTTACAAATTTTTTTTCGTAAGTCTTTATTTGAATAATTGCTAGATATAAGATCTTTATTCGCATAACTGATGACAATTATGTGACTTGATTACTTATTACTGGTGTTAAGAGTTGATGTTACTGAACTAGTTAGTGCACACTGCAAGTCCTGATTGCATTTCAATGAATACCATTTACTTGACAAGTTTCCAGAATCACCATCAGGTCAAGTTCCTTGATCACTTATTTTCTGATTTGATAACTAAATACCATGTTTAATAGTCAGATGATTCTTATCTAATGTAAAGCCTATTATGAAAATCATTTTGAGTTCTTTTATGTTTAAGGAAATTATACCTTTTATCTAGTAATTATGAAATAAACTTTAATAACTTATGAACATTCAAATTGGTCTAATCAACTTGGAGGTGATGTGGATGTATATGCATTTTTTTTAAAAGCCATGAATGTGCTTAGAGTTAAAAATATGAGCCTCTTACCAAATGATAAGAATGCTGCTAGGTGTTGTTGTTATCGTAATTTTTTTTGACACAATTTGTGGAGAATTGAGTAATTCTGAATTTGATGGAAGTTTTATTTCCAGTCAATGATATTAATTGTTGGCATAAAATTAATATTTCCACTGAAGTTTTGGAAAATTAATATATTTGGATAATTTTAGTTAATATCTAATTTAATTATGCAATAGTTAATTAATTATGATAATTTGCATGATCTTGAGAAAAATTCCGTAAAATTACAAAGAATATTTGGTGATGATAAGATCATCATTGTAAATTTTATGGAAGTATTTTAATGTGTTTATAACATACTTGGAATATTAATTAAGTAATATTGTATGTTATTTAATTCCTTTGTTAATATTTTTGAAATATTAATTGTTGGTGCTTGGAATTAAATTACCATGTTGTAATAACACATGTACTCTTATTCCTAACTTGGGGTATCTTAAAATGTGGGGGTATTTAGCTAAAGTAGCTATATCAGAATGAAACCGAGTATGTAGTTGGTGGCCAATAGAGCTTTGCTCAATACTTGAAAGTACATGATGTGTATAAAAGCCACTTATTTCAAACAAAAATGTCTGCTATTACTTATAAAAGCCACTTATTTTTACAAAGGCTGATGCATGTTTGAGTTAGTAACCCAATCTTTTAGCATTTTATATGTATGAATTTAGGTTCTACTTTAGCTCTTTCTACACAAACCAAATGGAAATTAAAAACAAAATGTAAACTCGTAATGTGTATGTGTATAGACTCAAAAGTTTAGAAGTATGCCAAGTAAATATTTATTATCTTTGTTTACTCTTTTAAAAGCAAGTTGCATAAGCTTAAAAAGAGTGTAATAATGGTATGCTAATAGCGTTTTTAAAATTCAAGGTCAATTTGTGTTTCTACATTGTAGAGGTAAACCTATACTAAAATTAAAATTTATCACCTTATCTCGGATTCTCGGTAAATCTGTAATTTCATTAGATTCTTGAATTTCAAAGAAGTTAGCATTTTTAGCAGAAAATATAAACTTATATATGCTGCAAAACATGGTGATAACATACATGAGAGCTAGTTATTTTGCCTAAAAGATGAAAATTTATTGGGTGTTTAAAAGAAGTTAAAAGCTGGCCGGTCTATTAATAATTTTAAAGTAAGTTTTTCTGTACTTGTTATGTTCTAATGTGAATTATTTTAATGTGCACTTCGTTAATAGTTTGTTGAACTATATAATTTGAGAAATGCAAAGTATGAGCATTATGGAGCATGTATCAGATGTCAAACATGAGAAATGTGATATATGCATGAGATACAAAAGCATGAAAATTGTGATGTGATTATTTAGTTATATGTGGATGATTTGCTGATATTTGGTACTGATGAGAAAGTTGTGAAAACTATTAAAACATTTTTTATATTTGACATGAAAAAAAAAACTTGATTCTTGGCATGAGAATTAATAAAAATGCACATGATTTGTTTTTATCTTAGACTCATTATGTGGAATTCTTAAGAAATTTAATTTCTTTAATGAAGAGCCATTAGGAACACCTTGTGACTCTAGTGTGTACATTTAAAGAAAAATAAAGGGGATTGTTATTGCACAAATTGAAGATGCCAGAATCATTGATAGTGTAATGTACTTAATGAATTGTACTCGACTTGATATTGAATATGTCATTAGTAGACTTGGCAGATTCATTGGAATGCATTGTCACGTAGAATGAGGTATTTAAAAGGAACAGTTAATGTAAGTGTACATTTTTCTGATAATCCTAATATTTTTGAAGGATATTGTGATGCTAATTGGGTATCTGCTAATGATGAAACAAACTCCACAAGTGAATATGTGTTTACTTTAAGTGGATAAGTTGTTTCTTGGAGATCTGCAAAACAAACTTGTACTGTTAAATCTATTATGATATCTGAATTTATTGCATTAGAATTGACAGGTACAGAAGCAGAGTGGTTAAGGAATTTATTGGCAGACATAATGTTGTGGTCTAAACCAATTCCTTCCTTCTATATCTCTACATTGTGATTCTCAAGCTGCTATTGGAAGAGTAATGAACCATGTGTATAATGGAAAACAGAGACGTATTCGCTTGAGATATAATGAAGACTGATCAGTAAACGGTGTTATTTCCATGGAAATTTGAAAGGTCTGAAAAGAACCTAGCGGATCCGATTACAAAGGGATTAATTAAAAGAGAGTCCAAGAAGCATCCCGAGGGATGGGACTATTGGCAATATCTTGAGTAAGTAATACCGCGATGGAAACCCAACCCATGTGATTGGAGATCCCATGAATTGGGTTCAATGGGTAACAACAAGTCACGTAATTACTTAATTATAAAGACTACAATTATTTATATCCCTTCTTACGTGCATGTGTGTTTCTCGACAAATTGTGAAAGGATGAATCGCTTAGATTCTTAATGAAACTCATAGCCCCTAAAGGGTGGTGTATGTCAGTATACACTTGATGGGTTCACCTATATAAATGTGGAAGTGTAGGTCGCTTCCTATGAGAGTCCTTGGCAAACTCTCTAGAGCCTTTATGAAAATCAGGACATGACGTGTGCCTGTAACGTGCCCAACCGCGGACTTGTGTGGATTTAGGATTTAAGATATGTGTGCAAGCTCAATTGATTGTATGACAGATAATAGGTTCAAGAATTTAATTCACCTATAATGTAAGACCCCAACTTATTATTAATGAAATTTAATTTTCTCTATTTATTATTTTGAAATAGTAAGGGTTGATGTGATTAATGTGGATAGTTAGGGGTAAAATCTACGCAAATATTTCAAAATAAGCAAGGTGGTTATAAAATATTCATTGTTGTTTGGAATATTCGTTTGGTCGTGGAATATTCAATCTTGTCGTCAGGGAATATTCGTATGCGACCTGTACGTTAACCATGTGTTGGCCCCATAACTAAAAGCGATTGGATGAAGAAAACGACAAATATAAGTTGGTTAAATATAACTGGCGTAGTTGTTACCATTAATACTTGCTAAAAATACTTTCGGTGGTTAAAACACAAGAAGACACGGTATTGCACCAATTATTGATTCTTACGTAAAAGGCACTTACTCAATAATGGTTACGATAATTACCGCTCAAAGATTTTATTAATTCAATAATTGTTTGCGTTGATATTTTATATTCTTTGTTGTTTCAATAATTGTCATTACACAATATTTTTCATTATCAAAACAATAATTCATATTATCTGAATAATATTATTAGATAACATTATTGGCAATGTCTAAAAAGTTCTGTCTAAGGAGAGGTTTGGTCACCTAATCATGCGGCCAAGAAGAGAAATTCTTATTGAAAGCCCCTCTTTCTGAGGCTGCTCGGTTGTCAATATTGTGATTCTGTAATATTATTTGTGAATAATTAATTATTGATTCATATGATGAGGAAAATATTGATTTTATGTGGATATAGATGGAGAAAAATTTTAATGTGACAATTGTTGAAAATTGAAATTTTATATTTTTCGATAAGATAATGTATTATTATATTTTAATAATATAATAATGGTGATATTTTTACAACGAATGTGGGATATATGAGTATACGAGGAGGAAGAGTATTTTTGTTGCAATAAATGTTTAAAACATGTTAAACATGCTCTGTGGACCCCATTTATTGACCGAAATTTGATTATACCACCGTAAAAATCGCCTGGTTGTGGATTTCGGTCAATTTCATTTGGAATTTGGAAAACTTTCTTCCGCAAAGTTGTAGAGAATTGAATTTCCTATAAAAACTCACGAGATTCAAATTTTCGATAAAGGGCTATTTATTATGAATTATTGATGTTCAAATTCTGAATAATTGATTTTTCGAAGTTTTAATTATTTTAAATAATAAAAACGTTTTTGATTTGTTTGGTAGACTTATTTGTTGTCAAGCATGGCTGAATTCAGATCATAGATTGTGTGCATAGGAATTTATATATAATATATTAATATTATATTAAATTTTCTAACTTTAGTGTTCTAAGCGATTTCATAAATAGGTGCTTAGGTTAGAATTGAAAATCACACCAGAAACTGAAGTTTTCTCTCTCTATATTATCGAGCGTATTCTTGTGAGTATTTTGAGTATAATTTGAGTATTGCTATTCGGTGTAAGTTCAAGTCATTACTTATTCACGATACTCAGACTATTCACGTATACGACACTATTCACTTAATCTGTGCTTATTCATCAAAAATGAAAATTTTTCTTTTCATTCAAAATATCTATTCTAGATACTAGCTTTGATTGTATCCATGTTTTGATCATTCTTGAATTTTACACCACTGCGATTATTTTTGAGGTATTTTTGATTTGAATAAAACAAATACTGAATCCTTAATCCTTGTCATTTTGTTTCAATTGGATTCGCTTTTTTAAAAATATTTTTCATCATCTTCATCTTAAATGATGATATTATGGAATATCTTTGGCCATTAGTGCAAAGATGAATGATTTCTCAAGAATATCTTTGGCACAGTAGTGCAAAGATGAACAGTGTTTAGATGAACATGACCAATCGATGAATATCTTTGGCCTGAGTGCAAAGATGAATATGTGATTCCGATATATATTGATTGATGTTACAGGATAAAAGATAGACGATGAACTTTTAAATTCATACATGGAAGATAGTAGTTTGCATTCTCTACTTAACTCTTCTAATGAATTATTATTTCAATTGCGAATATTGATTTAAAATTTGTTGTCTATCAGATTCTATTAGATTTTTCCTGTTGAAGACTAACTGTAATTTGTTGTATATTATCTTAGTCATAATATTCTTTATCGAGCTAGTTGAGCTCACCCTTTTCCTTTTGTTCCATTTTTCTCGGAGGCGAGAATATAAGCGAAGCACGAGCTCTGGGTATGGAATGAAGGTTCTAGAGAGGTTGTTTAGTAGTCCTCACCATTTTTGTAAAATAATGTATCAATAAATGTGATGAGGATTTATTTGAGTATAGATATTGTCTAGAAGATAATATTTGTATTTAAACTCACGCTTTCTTGTTGTAATAATAAAGTTGTAGTTGTTTACGCACCATATATTGACAACTCGTAATGGGTGATGTATACCTATTTTGGGGGCGCCACAGTTGGTATCGAGCTTAGGATATATGATCTCCCGGAGATCGGGAATAGAACTAGGAGGGAGAGACGAGTAAATCCTTCGCTTAGTGTGTCTACCTAAGCTTATTTGTTAGTTGGTCAAGATATAGGGATATTATGTGATATATTGATTTCCTTAATTAACCCTTGTTTTATGATGGTATTTGAGAATGTCGATCGAGAATATTAACAAAGGGAAATGAGACCGGGAGACGCTCAGACTCACCAACGAGGAGAAATATATGCAACAGTCGACAATGTTCCTCCCGTGAACAACACCAATCGAAAGCGAGATGATGAGCGAGGGATGATAAAGAATTCACGGGTTGTCACAAATGGCCAAGCAATTCGAAAGAGTTGGGACCACCGAATGGTCCCGAAATTTAAGGAAAAGCCGATCCGATCATGGCGGAAACATGGGTCAAGCAAATTACCAAGATATTCGATGTCTTGGGATGCACGGATGAACAAAGGTTCCATTCGCCACCTTTATGTTCCGTGGCGGCGCAGATTCTTGGGTGGAGTGTCTGTGAGCGTACCCATCTTACCGCCGCACTCAAAGATGTCTTGGGAGACGTTTGAGAAACTATTTAATGACAAATACTTTCCGAAAGTGTTCGTCATATGAAGGAAGTGGAATTCATCGATTAGAACAAAACAACATGACGGTGTCTCAATGACGAGGCAAAGTTTGCGAGTTATCCAGTGCTCAGACTCATTTGGTGGAGAATGAGGAACGATGACGCGGATGTTTCGAGAGGTTTGAAACCCTAGATACGACAATATCTCATTTCTCAAAATTTTCTCTCTTTCGGATGTTGTTAATGTGGCTCAATTGTTAGAGCGAGATAACGAGTATGTTCAACCGAGGGACCATAACCGAGGATCGTACAGGAGATAGCAATCATGTAATAATGATAACCAATGGAGAGAAAGCAGACGGACAAAAATGGTAACCACTCCGTGGTAATCATGCCCATGAAAATAGAAGAAGCGAGTCGGGAGGAGATTTTAAAAGAGGAGATTTAACAACGACCATATGAAGACGACGGTTTTGGTGAAGAATCGGTTTCTAAAGGAAGAGAACGACCACCACTCATATCTACAAATGCGGAAAAGAGGACATATCATTCAACCGCCTACAACAGCCAAGGTATGCTATAATTGTGGAAAGGAAGGACATATCGCTCGAGATTGTACGGTAGAAGAAAACCTAGTTCAATGGGGACGGTGACTCAAAAAGATCGTCTCCGGAAAAGTCAAAGTCAACGATTCCTGAAAGAAGCGTTTGTTGTGATCGGTCAAAATGCGAAAACCCAAACGAGGTGATCACGGGTAAGCTATTTATAAATTCTTGCGAAGTTTATACCTTACTTGATCTCGGTGCTACCCATTTATTTATCTCTCCTGCATGTGCTCAACGCTTAAACTCGACTCGGGAGAAATTAGACTTTGACCTATCTGTGGAAACTCCGCTAGAGAAACTTTCATCACATCCATCGCTTATAAATCTTGTTTGATTCAAGTTGGCACCATCACCTTACCTCGTGACCTTATCTCTTTAAAGATACTTGCTTTTGATGTGATTTTAGGGATTGATTGTTAACTACTCATCATGCCAAAATTGATTATTTTCGTAAGGTTGTTAGTTTTCATATTCCTAACCAACCCAAGTTATGCAATTCAAGCAACTAAACCATTAAAATCAATCACTATCATATCTAATCATAAAGCTATTCGCTTATTGAAAAGCGGATGTTAAGCTTTTTAGCCCATGTTATGGATTTGAATAAAGACACGTTAAATTTGAATAATATTCTGTTGTTATTGAATTTCCCGACGTATTTCAAGAACTTCCCTGTCTACCCCGTAACGTGAAGTTGAATTCTTTATTGATCTTGAACTCCGCATACAAAGCCCATTTCTAAAACCCCATATCGAATGGCTCTATTGAACTTCGTGGAGTTAAAGGTCCAACTACGAAATTGTTGGACATCGGTTTCATTCGATCCCCAAGACATCTCCTCGGGGTGCTCCTGCTTTATTCGTAAAGAAGAAAGACGAGAGTATGCGACTTTGTATTGACTATCGAATTGAACCATGTCACCATCAAGAATAGGTATCCTCTACCTCGTATTGATGACTTGTTTGACCAAATGCAGAGGGCATAATTCTTTTCAAAAATCGATCTTCGCTTACGGATATCATCACCAAGATTAGAATCGAGGATATTCCAAAGATCGCCGAACTTCGGTATGGGCATTATGAATTCTTAGTCATGTCTTTCGGACTAACTAATGCTCCTGCGGCTTTCATGGATAATATGAACCGAGTATTCAAGGAATACTTGGATCAATTCGTTGTTGTCTTTATTGATGACATCCTCATATATTCCAAAAGCCGTGAAGATCATGAGCACCATTTGAAGCTGGTACTCCAAAGGTTTCGTGAAAACCAACTATATGCCAAATTGAAGAAATGCGAGTTCTTGTGAGACCCCAGATTTTATCAATAAAGATTTAAATTTTGTCGAAATAATTTTTTATATTATGGTGTGAATTTAAGATAATATTATAGTTGTGGGTAGTATTTATAAATTTTGCAAAGTATGCAAGTGGTTATATTATATTCGATTGGTTCCAGAATATTCGGTTTAGCGAGGAATATTCGTACAACTACTCAATCATTGGTGGACCCACAAAATGTAATTATTGGCTTGATTGAAAACGACAAAAATATTTTATTAAAATAACGGCGGAAGTTTTACCGTTGATCTTTGTTGAACTACTTTCGGTAGTAAAAAGTACGATGTCGTGTGGTTGCATAAGTAGCATTACGATATTGATTATTGATGCCTATGTGAGAAGTCACGGTTTGATTCCATTATTGTCGATTAATAATATGAATTATTATAACGATAATGGCGTTTTTGTTTTATTCGTATTATTAACGTAATAAAATGAAACATCTTTTATATAAAATGAATACTTTATTAAAGTTATTCTATAAATAGAATATATTATATTTTATTATGCATAGTGTTGCATAGTGTTTTTGCATAGTGTTTTGCATAGTGTTGCATAGTTGTTTGCATAGTAAAATGTTTTTATATAAATAGAATATATGATATTTTATTTAAAAGATTTTGCTTTAAATATGGATAAACGATTAAAGTAAATCAATCTGGATCGCTCATGGATTAATTACTATGCATTCTATTTTCCTATAAATGAAGCTCATTCCTTCATTATTTTCTTACGAATTCACCGAAACTCTACAGAGAGAAATTATAGAGAGAAGCTATAGAGAGAAAATATATAGAGAGAAGAAGAAGAGTATTCGGTACTTCACTACTTTGATATCCAAAGGTCTTTTTTACGGTAGTGGGTATTATTTGTTGTACCCGTAAGGGATATTATTCGTTTGTATTCATGAAGAGAACTTCGCTTATTCCATTCTTTATTATTCATTGGAATAACTCAGATACGCCACATACCCTATACTTGGTGAAATCCCTCCGTTATTCCATTCATTATTATTCTCATTGAATAACTCGTAAAAGTGGTATACCCTATACATAACCTTTGTATATGCGCATACCCTATACTTGGTGAAATCCTTATGTTATTCCATCCTTATTTATTCTGGCTTGGAATAACTCAGATCATGCTGGAATCCCCTATACTTGGTGATCTTCTTCATTATTCCATTCTTTATTATTCATTGGAATATCACTGTGCGTGTTTTTTACACCGGACTGGTTCCATTGTTTATTATTCCGCATTTATTATTCTGCTGGAATATCCTCATGCGTGTGTTTTACACCGACCGGGTTCCATTGTTTATTATTCAAATTTTTATTATTACATTGGATCATCACAGCCGGTTGTGAATTTCACCGACTGGTTCCGTTATTATTATTCCGTTGGAATAACTCGCTCTATTCAAGTACCGCTGCGTGGTGATATTCGGTATAATAGCAAGCTGACCATTGATAATTTGATGAAAATCCTCGACCGTGAGTGCAGGGATGATTAGATGTGGTGGTTTATTTATTAAAATTTGAGTCTCAATGATAAAAATTGATGAAAACCTTTAAAACCTAAAAGATAGTAGATTTTATTCTCTACTTGACTCTTTTAATGGATTGCATATTCATTGCGATTAAACCGGTTTGTTTATTGTATTTTATCGGTTTAACATCGTTGAAGGCTAATGATAATTTATTACGCATTATCTTAGTCATAATATTTCTTCTTGGGCTAGTTGAGCTCACCCTTTCTTTCATTGTTCTCTTCAGAAATGAGAACATAGGCGGGACGAGTCGGGAACGCAAGTAATGGTCGAGAGGATAGCATTAGTAGTCCTCACTATTACGTGAAATAGTGTGATAATAGTTGTAATGAGGACTCCTTTTGAGTTTGTATAATATCTAGTAGACAATATTTGTATTCAAACTCACGGTTTATGTCGTATTGTACCGACAGCTTAGGTTAATAAGTTGTATTTGAATTTATGTACCATGTAAGTGGCGACCCAAGATGGGTGACGATATACCTAATTTTGGGGGCGCCACAATTGGTATCGTAGCTTAGGATATGATCCACAGCTAAGATGCGAGATAAGAACTAGGAGGAGAGAGGCGGGAAATTCCTTCGCTAGTATGACCTACCTAAGTTTATTTGTTATTTAATTGGTCGGTCAGAGTATAGGGATAATATTTGATATATTAATTAACCCTTATGTTATGGCAGTGTTTGGAAATGACAGCTGAAAATATTCACAATGGAGTGAATGTGACCGTTGTGACACTTTTAATCACTAATCAGGTTAATGCATTGTCAGACAAGGAACAAATTAGAGATATCCACGTAGTGAATGAAGAACTAATTATTGCACCTTAGCTAGCTAGTTGGTAAGAGGTAAATTGTGAGAGTGAGGAAGAAGAGGAACCCGAGGAGAATTGGTTAAAGAAATTTATGATCAAAACTTAGAATTACAAAATCGTGTTCGTGAAGCTAGAAGAACAGGTTGAAGAACGGCAAACGATCGTGTGGAACAAAGGGATACAACAATTCAAAATTGGGTTACCCGATATGTGATGCTCGAACAAAATCACGCTTTGGCGGGGTGTAAGATATTAAAGTTGGAATCGAGAATTTAAAAATCAAAGATCGCCTAAAAGAAGAAACAATCGAACGAAGGAGAATAGGCGATGCATGGGTAAAAAGTCTGCACAACGCGTTGATAGTGTAGAAAAAGGCGTCCGATCCAATAAAGCCAAAATAGATGAAATGGACTTTGCTTTTTGAATGACGAATTGGAGAACCAACATCAATTCGGAATTACCACAATGCATAGCGGTCAACCCGAATTCGATATGGATCGAGAATAATGATTCAAATCATGGATCGAGAATGTGAAGAAGCACTTAAGGGTGGAATGTACCCTTATAGTAAAGTCAAACTTCGGTAATTTAAGCGAGAGCGTTTATTGAGAAACCCGAACGAAGTTATTACGGGTAAGTTAATTATAAATTATTACAAGTCTATACTTTATTCAATACAAGTTCTACCCACTCTTTTATTTCACCTAGTTGTTCAACGCTTAAATTTGATTCAAGAAGTTAAACTTTGACTTATTGGTTGAAACTTCGTTAGTAGGAACCTTCGTTACCTCCACTGTTTATTAATCTTGTTGTTTCAAATAAACACTTTCACGTTACCTGTCGATATTATCTATTTGAAAATATTTGCCTTTGAGGTAATTTTTGAAAATGATTGATTAACTACTCATTATTCTTTTTGTAAGGTTGTTAGCTTTCATATTCCTAACCAACCTGTTATACGAATTCAAAGTAACCAAATCCTAAAGTTAATCACCGTTATATCAAGCCATAAGTAAAGAGCCCGATCCTTTCGTTGTTGACTTCCTTGTGTGGAATGCACCGCCGCACTTTACGTGGGGCGGCGTCGTGATCAAGATGGCAAGTTGATAGGTATCATTGTGAGGTCTTTATCAGTGTTAAGGATAGAAGTCACAGTTGGTATTAATGTGACGTCTTATCCAAGTCTTGGACGAGAGTAACAATTTTGAATGATATTTCTATCATTAATAAATTTCTTGGCGTATTCTTGAAGACTTCTAGCCTACCCTAGAACGTGAAATCGAATTTTGTATTGACCCCGAAGACAAAATCCATTTCTTAAACCCTCAAATATTTCTTCAATTAAAAGGATGCATTTACGTGGATTATGATGAAAGTCATAATAAAAGTATAGAACGATGAAAATCATGGGTATATGAAGTATTAGTAAGTTTTATGATGAGTTATGTTGGTTAGTATGTGAAAACATGAAAGTTTCTTAGAAATCACAAAGAGTTGAAAATCGATTTTTGGTGAAAAAACGTAACATGAAATTCAATTGACCATATCTCCTATTATATTTTGAATTTTTGAGTTTGGTCAAGTTCTAGAGTTAGATCTATGAGTTACCTAACTAATCCAAGTAGAATTACTGGAAAAGGTGTTGTAGATTTTTGTGTGGACTGATTTTAGCAAAGGAGTGCAAAGCTGCAAAAATCGAAAAAATTCTTTGCCATGATTTTAGAGAGGCTGTTTCACCCACTTAAATTATGAGAAAAATTCTGGCCTTTTGGGACATGAAGGTATATGGTATAAAGTACCTCCTGTTCAAAAATGAGCTCATTCGACTTAAAATGAGCAAGTTATGACTATTTAAATATTTAGGTTTTTTCGACAAAAACGCTTATAACCGGGAGTTCTATAACTCAGATGACCATGAAATTTAAACTGAAGCTCACGTTAACATGTGTAAGGTCCTGCCAATATTTGGGAATTTTGGAGTTAAACTTGAGGTAGCTAATTTCTTAAGGAATTAATTAGAAATTGATTTTTGAAAAATAGTAAATGAATTTTAAAAATTCCGAGAAAAATATATTTTCATTATGGGACTATATTATGCTAAATCCCGAAAAGAAATATTTTTGGGACTGATTTGGTATTTTTCATGAAAATAGTTTAGTTACGAACATATGAGTTAAATATGTTATGTGAAGTAACAAAGTTGAAAATAGGATATTATGGCTAGAGAATCCTATATAGAGTATATGCATATTTTTTGAGAGATTTGATAATTGGTGATGATATCTTATAGTATGGCATTTTGAATGATTAAATGCATTATATGGTAAAACGTAAATAATTAAGATAAATTGTTTATAAATTTAAAAATGATTAAAATATTGTTATAATATTAATGATATTAGATTATGAGATTATTTAAGTGATTGATAACATGGGGATATTCTTGAATTACGGATAAATTATATTATAAATGTTTAATATTTATCCTTTATCTCATTTGATTGATTCTTTATATCATTATCCTCATTACTTATATTATGTTGAAAAGTCAATCGTGGCTGTAGTGCGTAGATGGACTTGGTATGATTATGACTGAGGATTGTTAGAATTATAATCATAACCAGTAATTGAAAACACAATTATCTTTGGCCGTAGTGCATGGATAATTTGTGGTCGTGATCTTAATGAATACACAATTATCTTTGGTAGTGGTAGTGCATGGATAATTTGTGGTCGTGATATTAATGAATACACAATTATCTTTGGTAGTAGTGCATTGATAATTTGTGGTCGTGATACTAATGAATACACAATTATCTTTGGTAGTAGTGCATGGATAATTTGTGGTCGTGATCTTAATGAATACACAATTATCTTTGGTAGTAGTGCATGGATAATTTGTGGTCGTGATATTAATGAATACACAATTATCTTTGGCGTAGTGCATGGATAATTTGTGGTCGTGATATTAATGAAAACACAATTATCTTTGGTAGTAGTGCATGGATAATTTGTGGTTGTGATACTAATGAATACACAATTATCTTTGGTAGTAGTGCATGGATAATTTGTGGTCGTGATATTAATGAATACACAATTATCTTTGGTCAGTAATGCATGGATAATTTGTGGTCGTGATACTTAATGAATACACGATTATCTTTGGTAGTAGTGCATGGATAATTTGTGGTCGTGATACTAATGAATACACGATTATCTTTGGCCGTAGTGCATGGATAATTCGTGGTCGTGATATCCTTGGCCTGTAGTGCAGGGATGATTCGATGATGTGGATTAATTATTGAGCTGAGTCTCAAAGAATGAAAAAATTAATTCATGGATATGGTAAAAGTCATCTTTTAGGTAGTAGTGCATTGATAGACTTGGTATGATTATGACCACGGGATTATTCGGTATAATCATGATAGTAATTAAAAACACGAATATCCTTGGCGTTAATGCATGGATAATTCGTGGTCGTGATACTATTAAGTCGCTGCTCAAAGATTATTGGTTTTACTGATTGTATATCTTGGCTCAGTAGTGCAAAAAGATGAATTGTTAATGAATATCTTTGGTAGGATTAGAAAGATGAATTTAAATGATAAAGGTATTCAAAGTATCCTCACCTCTTTATCATACTGTACGTACCCTAATTTCGAGGCAAAATTCCATAAGGAGGAAGATTGTGAGACCCCGATTTTATCAATAAAGATTTAAATTTTGTCGAAATAATTTTTATATTATGGTGTGAATTTAAGATAATATTATAGTTGTGGGTAGTATTTATAAATTTTGCAAAGTATGCAAGTGGTTATATTATATTCGATTGGTCTGGGAATATTCGGTTTAGCGGGGAATATTCGTGACAACTATCAATCAAATCATTGGTGGACCTCACAATGAAATTATTGTCGGATTGAAAACGACAAAAATATTTTATTAAAATAACGGCGGAAGTTTTACTGGTTGATCTTCATTGAACTACTACTCGGTAGTAAAAATGTACGATGAATAATGTGATTGCATAGTAGCATACCAGTATTGATTATTGATGCCTATGTGAGAAGTCACTCGGTTTGATTCCATTATTGCCGATTAATAATATGAATTATTATAACGATAATGGCGTTTTGTTTTATTCGTATTATTAACGTAATAAAAATGTAAACATATTTTTATATAAAACATAATACTTTATTAAAGTTATTCTATAAATGTAATATATTATATTTTATTATGCATAGTGTTTTGCATAGTATTTTGCATAGTGTTGCATAGTGTTTGCATAGTAAAATGTTTTTATATAAATAGAATATATGATATTTTATTTAAAAGATTTTGCTTTAAATATGGACCGATAAATCGATTAAAGTAAATCAATCTGGATCGTTCATGGATTAATTACTATGCATTCTATTTTCCTATAAATGAAAGCTCATTCCTTCATTATTTTCTTACGAATTCAATTGAAACTCTGAGAGAGAAATTATAGAGAGAAGCTTTATAGAGAGAAAATCTATAGAGAGAAAGAAGAAGATTATTCGTACTTCACTACTTTGATATCCAAAGGTCTTTTTACGGTAGTGGGTATTATTTGTTGTACGTAAAGGATATTATTCGTTTGTATTCATGAAGAGAACTTCGCTTATTCCATTCTTTATTATTCTCATTGGAATAACTCAGATACGCCAGATACCCTATACTTGGTGAAATCCTCTCATTATTCCATTCATTATTATTCATTGGAATAACTTTGTAAAAGTGGTATACCCTATACATAACCTCAGATATGCGTATACCCTATACTTGGTGAAATCCTTATGTTATTCCATCCTTATTTATTACATTGGAATAACTCAGTATCACGCTTAATCCCCTATACTTGGTGATCTTCTTCATTATTCCATTCTTTATTATTACATTGGAATATCCTGTGCGTGTGTTTTACACAGGACACGGTTCCATTGTTTATTATTCCGCATTTATTATTACATTTGGAATATCACATGCGTGTGTTTTACACCGACTTCGGTTCCATTGTTTATTATTCAAAGATTTATTATTCTCATTGGATCATCCTCGTGCGGTGTGAATTTCACCGACCGGTTAAGATTATTATTATTCCGTTGGAATAACTTTTAATCTATCTTAATACCGCATGCACGGTGATATTCTTGTATAGTCATGACCATTGATAATTTGATGAAAATCCTTGGCCGTGGTAATGCAGGATGATTAGATGTGGTGGTTTATTTATTAAAATTTGAGTCTCAAATGATAAAATTGATGAAAACCTTTTAAAACCTAAAAGATAGTAGATTTTATTCTCTATTGACTCTTTTAATGGATTGCATATTCCACTGCGCAGCTTAAACCGGTTGTCTATTGTATTTTATCGGTTTTAACACTGTTGAAGGCTAATGATAATTTATTCTCGCATTATCTTAGTCATAATATTTCTTCTTTGGGCTAGTTGAGCTCACCCTTTCTTTCATTGTTCTCTTGAAATGAGAACATATTTGAGACGAGTCTGGGAACGAAGTAATGGTCCGGAGGATAGCATTAGTAGTCCTCACTATTCGTGAAATAGTGTGATAATAGTTGTAATGAGGACTCCTTTTGAGTTTGTATAATATCTAGTAGACAATATTTGTATTCAAACTCACGCTTTATGTCAGATTGTATACCACGGCGCTTAGGTTAATAAGTTGTATTTGAATTTATGTACCATGTAAGTGGCGACCCAAGATGGGTGACGATACCTAATTTTGGGGCGTCACAGGTAAACGAGGAAGTAGCATTTCTTGGGCACGTGGTGTCAAAACATGGAGTATCTGTTGATCCGACGAAGATTGAAGCAATACAAAGTTGGAGCAACCGAGTCGATGATCCCAAGTCGTAGTTTTTGGGCTTAAATTGGTTATTATCGGAGATTCATGGAAGGGTTTTCTCGAATCGCTACTCCATTAACCCAAATAACTCTAAGGATACAAAATTTGTTTGGAGTGAAGAATGCGAGAAGAGTTTCCAAGAGCTTAAGATGAGACTTATTTCGACTGTTTCTAACAATACCATCCGGTTCGGATGGATTTGTTATCTCTGACGATGCTTCGAGCAAAGGGTTAGGATGTGTTCTCATGCAACGTGGGAAAGTCATAGCCTATGCCTCGCGACAACTTAAAGAGTATGAGAGGAATTATCCTACTCATGATCTAGAGTTAGCGGCAAGATGCGTTTCCTTAAAGATATGGAGGCACTATCTATATGGGGAGAAAGTGGAGATATATTCGACTCCATAAAAGCCTTAAATATTTCTTCACTCAAAAGAACTCAACATCTTGGCGTTTGGCTCGAGCTATTGAAAGACTACGACCACACTATTCAATACCATCCCGAAAAGCGAACGTAGTAGTATGACGCGTTGAGTAGAAGATCATATGCGAGGAGCGAGTGCGATGATGTCAAGTATACGCATAGAGCCAACTTTAATAGAAAAGTTAAGGTTGCTTGGCAGCCGCAGGCCGGAAATGATCGTATGAAGAAGAAAGTACAAAAGGAGCTATCCGGGCGAGAATTGATGAAGAAGGAATACTTGAGTCCACTCTAGACTTTGTGTTCCTAACGACTACGATTTGAAGTACAAGATTATGATGGAGGCACACAATACACCATTTGCAATCCATCCTCGGAAGTACTAAAATGTATCGTGATCTTGACATACATTTTGGTGGAACAATATGAAGAGAGAGATTGCAAAGTTTATCTCGATGTGTTTAACTTTGCTAACGTGTAAAGGCGAGAGCATCTAGTACCTAAGGGTCCGTTGCAACCACTTGAGATTCCGAAATGGAAGTGGGAACACATTACCATGGATTTCGCTATCTGGGTCTTCTTACGGTTTCTCAAGGCATCAATGCTATTTGGGTTATTGTTGATAGATTAACCAAGTCTGCTCATTTCTTGCCGATCACGGAGACTTATTCCTCGAACGTCTTCTTAGTATGTGACGTGAATGAAATTGTGAGGTTGCATGGCATGCTCAGATCCATAGTTTGGGATCGTGACCCAAGATTCACTTCAAGATTTTGGGTTAGCTTGCAAAAAGCTATGGGCACGCATTTGCGATTTAGTTCGGCATACCATCCCCAAGCAGACGAACAATCGAGAGACTATTCAAACTCTTGAAGATTTATTAAGACTCATGTCCTGAGACTTCAAGGCGCGGTTGGGATAAGTATTTACCATTGGTGGAATTCTCCTACAACAACAGTTATCGAGCAAGTATAGGTGTGGCTCCACTCAAGCATTATATGGACGAAAATGTCGTTCTCCAATATGTTGGGATGAGGTGGGTGAAACAACATTGTTGGGACCCGAAAGTTAAGACGTATGACTCACCGAAAAGATTCAAATGATTCGATAACGATATAAACCGGCACAAGATCGACAAAAGAGTTATGCGGATCTTCATCGAAAGGGCGTGGAATTTAGTGTAGGGGATCATGTATTGTTGCGAGTTCGCTCCATGGAAGGGAGTTACAAGATTTGGGAAGAGAAAGCTCAATCCACGATTTATTGGTCCATTTCAAATTCTTGACCGAGTAGGAAATGTAGCTTATAGACTTGCGTTACCTCCAAGTATGTCTCGTGTTCATAATGTGTTTCATATATCCGTATTTCAGAATATGTGAAAGACCCGAACCACGTTATAGAATTAGAACCGGACGAAATAGCGAAGACTTAACGTATGAGGAGGTACTTCGCCAAGATCTTGGATAGGAAGGAGCATGTCCTACGCAAGAAAGGTCATACCACAAGTTAAAGTTTTGTGGAGGAATCATGCTATAGAGGAAATGACCAGGAATTGGAAACGGAAATGAAAGCGAGGTATCCTCACCTTTTGAAACACCGAGTACGTCGTCAATTTCGAGGAGGACGAATTTCATAAGGAGGGAGGTTGTAAAACCCCAACTTATTATTAATGAAATTTAATTTTCTCTATTTATTATTTTGAAATAGTAAGGGTTGATGTGATTAATGTGGATAGTTAGGGGGTAAAATACGCAAATATTTCAAAATAAGCAAGTGGTTATAAAATATTCATTGTTATTTGGGGAATATTCGTTTGGTCGTGGAATATTCAATCGTCGGGGAATATTCGTATGATTACCAAGCAGCGACCATGTGTGGGCCCCATAATGGAAAGCGATTGGATGAAGAAAACGCATAAATATAAGTTGGTTAAAAATAATCTGCGTAGTTGTTACCATTAATCTTTGTTAAAATACCGGTTGGTTAAAACACGGAAGATTACCAGTATTGCACCAATTATTGATTCTTACGTAAAGAAGGCACTACTCAATAATGGTTACAGAATTATCGCTCAAAGATTTTATTGATTCAATAATTGTTGCGTTGATATTTTATATCTTTATTGTTTCAATAATTGTCATTACACAATATTTTTTTCATTATCGAAGCAATAATTCATATTATCCGAATAATATTATTAGATAACATTATTGGCAATGTCTAGAAAGTTCGCATACAGGAGAGGTTTGGTCACCTAATTGCGCGCCAAGTAAGGAGAAATTCTTATTAGAAAGCCCTCTTTCCTGAACTACCGGGTAGTCGATATTGTGATTCAGTAATATTATTTGTGAATAATTAATTATTGATTCATATGATGAGGAAAATATTGATTTTATGTGGATATAGATGGAGAAAAATTTTAATGTGACAATTGTTGAAAATTGAAATTTTATATTTTTCCGATAAGATAATGTATTATTATATTTTAATAATATAATAATGGTGATATTTTTACAAATCGAATGTGGGATATATGAGTATACTTAGGAGGAAGAGTATTTTTGTTGCAATAAATGTTTAAAAACATGTTAAACATGCTCATGGACCCCATTTATCGATCGAAATTTGATTATACCAAAAATCGCCTGGTTTATGGATTTCGGTCAATTTCTGTTTGGAATTTGGAAAACTTTCTTACGCAAAGTTGTAGAGAATTGAATTTCCTATAAAACTCGCGAGATTCAATTTTCTCTGATAAAAGGGCTATTTATTATGAATTATTGATGTTCTAAAATTCTCGAATAATTGATTTTTGGAAGTTTTAATTATTTTAAATAATAAAAACGTTTTTGATTTGTTTGGTAGACTTATTTGTTGTCAAGCATGGCTGAATTCAGATCATAGATTGTGTGCGAGGAATTTATATATAATATATTAATATTATATTAAATTTTCTAACTTTTAGTGTTCTAAGCGATTTCCTATAAATAGGTGCTTAGGTTAAAATTGAAAATCACACCGAAAATTGAAGTTTTCTCTCTATATTATCGAAATGAGCCGTATTCTTGTGAGTATTTTGAGTATAATTTGAGTATTGCTTATTCTAAGTGCAAGTTCAAGTCATAGACTATATCCGTGTTTCAATTTAGAAGATCTTGATCTTTCGAGTAAGGGATATTATTTTTTTTCGTAATGATATTATTTCTTCAATATCATTATGTTGAAATATTGATCTGAAGTTTTTATCAAATTTGGAACTTTTGTGTCGGAGATTATTATTCACGATATACTGTGACTATTCACGATACTGACACTTTATTCACGAATACTGACTATTCATCAAAAAATGAAAATTTTTCTTTTCGTCTAAAATATCTATTCTCGGGATACTAGCTTTGATTGATCCATGTTTTGATCATTCTTGAATTTTACACCACTAACGATTATTTTTGAGGTATTTTTGACGTGAATAAAAGCAATGCACGAATCCTTAATCCTTAATCCTTGTCATTTTGTTTCAATTGGATTCGCTTTTTTAAAATATTTTTCATCATCTTCATTCTTAAATGATGATATTATGGAATATCTTTGGCACGTGCAAAAGATGAATGATTTCTGAAGAATATCTTTGGCTGTAGTGCAAAGATGAATGTGTTTAGATGAATACGATTAATCGATGAATATCTTTGCCTGTAGTGCAAAAGATGAATATGTGATTCCGGATATATATTGATTGATGTTACAGGGATAAAAGATAGACGATGAACTTTTAAATTCATACATGGAAGATAGTAGTTTGCATTCTCTACTTAACTCTTCTAATGAATTATTATTCACATTGCGAATATTGATTTAAAATTTGTTGTCTATTGTATTCTATTAGATTTTTCCTGTTGAAGACTAATCTGTAATTTGTTGTATATTATCTTAGTCATAATATTCTTTATCGAGCTAGTTGAGCTCACCTTTTCCTTTTTGTTCCATTTTCTCTCGAGGCGAGAATATAGCGAGTATGAGTCTGGGTATGGAATGAAGGTTCTAGAGAGAGTTGTTTAGTAGTCCTCACCATTTTTGTAAAATAATGTATCAATAAATGTGATGAGGATTTATTTGAAAGTATAGATATTGTTCTGAAGATAATATTTGTATTTAAACTCACGCTTTCTTGTTGTAATAATAAAGTTGTAGTTGTTTTCGCATCATGTATTGACAACTCAGAATGGGTGATGTATACCTATTTTGGGGGCGTCACATATAATCTACAATCATGAGCTTGTTCCACTAAGTGTCGATTCAAACCCATAAGGTATCGACATTATGTATCTAAAATTCATTGCCCTTCTCACTTCCTTTTATTTTTTTTCTCTTTGATAATTTTGGATCATGTGGGGGATTGTTGATTATTCTCCAAAATTTCTGTAACCCCCATTTAGAGTTAATACTCTAGCCGTTACGTTTTCTGTAACCCCCAACGGTTAATGGGCAATTCCCAACGTTAATGTGTCTAACATTCTGATCATCCTTATAAATATCACTATTATTCTTCTTAGTATGAGTGATATATCATTATCATCTTCTTCTTCTCCTAACAAGAAATCGCCTTTGTTCTTCACATAATATACGCTTTATTTTCTTACACAAATATATACTCTTAATTGGGCAATCCATATGACAGTTCAAAGCCTCTCCTTCCGTGAAAGACACACGATCGGAGACTTCGCCGTTGAATCCCTGAGAGAGAGTGGCACTGTCTATAAATTTGTCTCATGATTATTATTATTATCAATGAAATCACTTTTTAGAGACGAAGAAATACGCTTACGCCTTTGCTTTTTAAATTTAAGTTGTTCCAATTTACTATATTATTATTCTTGTTAATTGCTATATTTTCCAACATTGATCTCAACCACTGAGACATAGCCGGATTTCTCCCAGAAGAGCTCGGTCTCCTAGAGGACCTAGCTATCCTTCATTTAAACACAAACCGATTCTGTGGTATCCTCCCGCAGACTTTATCAAACCTCACTCTCCTCTATGAGCTCGACCTCAGTAACAACAGATTCGTAGGGCCTTTCCCTTCTGTTGTTCTGTCTATGCCAAGCCTAAACTATCTTGATATTCGTTATAACGATTTCGAAGGGCCGTTGCCCCCTGTACTATTTAGTCGAAATCTTGATGCCATTTTCGTTAACAACAATAGATTTACTAATGCGATTCCATCAAATTTAGGCACGACCACGGCCTCTGTAGTTGTATTTGCTAACAACAACTTTGGAGGCTGCATTCCTCCAAGTATAGCCAACTTTGCTGATTCTTTGGAAGAGTTGTTACTAATAAACAATAACATATCAGGGTGTTTGCCTCCTGAGGTGGGGTTTCTTTATAAACTCAAAGTATTAGACCTGAGCTTCAACAAATTAGTCGGTCCCATTCCTTACAGTATTGCTGGATTAGCACACTTGGAACAGCTAAATTTGGGACATAATACGATGAGTGAGAATGTGCCAGAGGGCATATGTATTTTGCCACGTTTGGCGAATTTCACTTTTTCCTACAACTATTTCTGTGAGGAAGAAGGGATTTGCAGCAACTTGACATCAAAAGGGATTGTGTTTGATGATCGGCGAAACTGTTTGCCGGATAAGCCTCTTCAGAGGAGTAAGAAGGAATGTGAAGCAGTGCTTAAGCATCCTGTTGACTGCTATATATGAGCATCATTGGTGATTTAAACTAGTGCTAGCACTGCTTCTGCTTGTTTATAGATTTAGTTGTATGTTAATTAATTACCATGGTAAGAAATAAGGTCGTAGCACACTGTTATACTTCCTTACTTATTAAAAACTTGTTATCATGAACTTTGCACTACTTTTAAGTGCTATTTTTAATGTACTTTCTCTCTGTGTAATTTACTATTCCTGAATAATTAATATGCAGATCTTCATATTTTAAAAGAAAGTCAATGAAATAGAGTAATAATGTTCTTTTAGGATGAAGAGGGAGGGCATTAAGAAATAAAATTTTAAATTAAGGTGGTGTTAAATTCCTTAGAAATTAGGTGGTGGCAGTTGGAACTTTGAAACGACTACAAATGGGGTTTAAACCCAACCCAACCCACCCCACCCCACCCCACCCCACCCCACCCGTCCTTAAGTTTTCTATTGAAACAAAAGTAGAAAATGAAAGTTGTACCCAGAGCAGCTCAAAGCCCAAGCCTATTTTTAAATATAAAGGCTAACTACACTTCTTTCCATTAACAACGTCAACAGCCTAAAATATTAGTTTCCTATATGCAAACTGATATTTTCATAACATTTTTTGACATTTCCACAATAAAAATATTGCTATAAATGTATAACAATGGTGAAAACCGTCACTATAGAATCCTTAACGACATGGAAAAAGTTTTGGCACTGGTTATAACATTGGACAAGGAATAAAATGCAAGAGCAGCAGTAAAATGTATTTTAAGTATCCGATCTTCAATCTATCCAGCAAAGAACTCAAATCCACAAGTAATACTCAGAGCAGTTTACAGTAAATTTATTTCAATATCATTGATATCCACAAATGAATATACATCCATACAAATATGAGAGACAACTACATATCTAATTTCAACTTGCAGCTGCAAAATTGCTGCAACTTAATTTTCTATGGAACATATACAGTACTAGTTTCAAGTTTACCTACTTCGGAAGGACAAACAAGTACATTGAAAATAAAAGATACAAATTGCCACCTTTAATGAAATATTACATCAACATACAATTCACAAACTATGCCGCCCACTTCTTCTTGTGCATCTGTAACAGTTCTAAATTGATTATTGTCAAAATCCCGGTACTCTTTTTGGGTACATATTCAGGCAGAACCAGTTCTTTCTTGAATCTGAAACAAAACACATGTTTGTAACTAGAGCTCTATGCTCATGCCCATCATAATTCAACAACAGATGCAAGAAAAAATAACTCAGATATTATTAAATTCGGCAGGGATGAGATGTAGGGTTTTGTTAGCTGTAGGGGAAAAAGACAAACAAGAAAACAAGAAAATGAAAAGAGAAGGGGCAGCTTGGACATCCACAATGTATTAATGTTTGCGAATCAGACACCCATGCAAAGAACCCAATGTTCATATCTGTGAAGCGTGTGATGTTTATGCCCAAGGGTCCTCTTACTTACTAAATGCTGCTGCATACGATCAAAGAAAACAAAATTAACGAATAAAATAAGAAAGAAGGCCATATTACCACGATTAATGGGTTGGGCAATGTCAGTTAAGTTACAATAATATAAACACGATCTTTTTAGGCTGGTGGAAGTGGACGCCGGCAGGTTGGGCACTCCATCTTTATATCCATCCATCTTTGTAAGCAACCGGAATGGAAAAAATGGTCGCATGGTGTCACCTACACAAAATGTCTCCAATTAGGTTAGTTCGCCGAGGTCACCTTTTTCTTAGCCTTAAAATTATAGCATAATAAAAGAGTACCATGCAATCATTTGAACATTGAGAGATATCAATGGGGGTCATGCATATGACGCAATCAGTGGCATGGTTTGTGTCTTGATCAAACCTTCTATAATAGCTGTACTTTTCTGGCAAAATCTGCATAGTTAGATCCAAAGAAAATATCAGATGATACACTAATTGCAAGCACCAAGTTAAAGTAACATATGCACAAGACTGCAATAAAACTTTTCTATTTAAAAATTAAAAAATGGAATCAAGGAACACTTTGGAGAATAGAAACATGTGGGTGTTCCTAATCTTTCTATTAGCAGGTAGCTGATATTCTTGAAATAAGTGATGCAACAACTATTCAATTTTAGACAAATACTGAGACTACTACAAAAAACTTGCACTCTAAAGGGATTTCTTGCCTCGTAATGTTAATTCTCAGTCTTTCTAATCTCCTATCTTAAGCCAAAAAAAGAAAGGATCAAGGAAGTTGGAAGCAATCATTCAATTATATATCTTCGTGAATACTGAAGTTTCATTTGAACACCACATCCTTCAGCTCACCGACAAATGGAATTGTGAAAAATCACCAAAGAATAGCATTGTGCAGCAACTTCAAATAGTCAGAATCAAGGTTCAAAAAGACTGAGCTGGGTATTAGACTAATTAAACTTTGTAGGTCAAACTGGAGTTGCTCAAACAGTTAGTGTTCAAGCCATTGTAAGAAATTTCTGTATGGGCCCTGCACAGTGGCCAAGAGCCTTTTTAGAAATAATATCGCGTAATTATCTATTGTAAAAAAGGTTGAATGACTTATCCACTCATCATTGCCTGATTGCTGAAAAACAAATTTTGATTTTCCCAAAACCAAATGTCAAATGTATATGAACATAAGCAGCTCGAAAAAATATATGGTGTCAACATACGCGTAATACTCAATGCACCTTGATATATCTCAGAAAACAATCTATTCATGAAAATCAATGGATGTGAATTTCTGAAAGATGGCACATTAACTTAGTAAATCAAAAGATAAGGCTTTATAGAGATCTGCCCTAAAATGAAGTAGCTGAAGCACATGAACAATGAAAGCCACATATTTGAACTAATCTACATTTTCTCCAATCATCTAAGTGGCAAAACTGTGAGAAGGTCAATTTTAAGAGGCTTAAACCTAATAGCAAGTCTTAATGATCCTTCATGAACTGAATTTCACACATGCATAAAACTATATACAACAAGAATATATCCCTAAGGAGCAAATAGAATGCAAATCTAAATGTGAAATTATACTTATTTAAGGAGGGAAAAGAAGAGGTAAATACATGTCGCTACAGGATTACAGCGAACTCGTGCAAATATTATAGCATTTTCTAGTAGTTATACAGATCCATTTAAGAACTCAATCTTATAATATAGGCGCTACTTGAGAAGAATGTGGCACGAAGAACACTTTCGAATAAATATGAGCATGTCATAGGCTGCATGCATTTGTGGATGTCCAGTGATCAGCTTTATTAATACCATACGCTTGCCAGAAAACATAATACTATAGTTTCTTTTTTAAGACTGCATAGTGTATTTCTCGGTTTTATTTATGTATGAAAGATGCCAAAAAAAAATATGTTTACAAGTCTTTTTAAGACAAAAAGTAGTGTTTTAACTGTATTTAGACTAAAAACTTTGTTAGAAAGTTCATTTGAGGCTCTTCACGCTAGTTGGTGATACTAACTTCTTAACAAAACAATCAGAAAGGGATTATATGAGCATGTGCATTTGTAGTTGGCGTTCTGCACTTAATAGAGTTAAAAAGGGTACTAGAAAGACGAAGAGTTCAAAAAATATAAAGAAAGAAGAGAGGAGAGAAGAGAAATTTTGCAAATTAACACATGATTAAGATATCAATCACATCAAACCTGATGAGGAATGAAACACCGAGATCCAAGATAGTGCTGTAGTAGAAGAATTGTTGCTTGCAAACCCATAAAAACTCCCAAACAGATGCACCAATTTTTGTCAGGCTTAGTACGCATGAAGTTGTGAGGACATCCAAAAATATACAATGGAATTGCAAGCCGAGTGATGGTCATTCCTAAAATGTAATGAGGATGCAATGGTTTTCTCGAGTCACGAACCACATTAATGACGATTTGAGGTATCCAAAAGGAGTGCACAAGAAGAAGAATAAACCGCAGGAATTTATGGAACTCATACATGATCAAAATGCCACCTAGAAGGATCCCATCTGCAAAATAATAGGGTATATTATATTTCCAAAGTTTCCAAAGCATACAATATTGCAAAATATATATACATTTGTATAAATGTATGAAATAGTAATTCTAAATTACCAACGAAAATAAATTTAGGCTAGAAACTTAAAAGATTTGTAGCGAAACATGAAACAACTATTCCAGTTTAACATTCGAATGACCTTTTCAAAAGTTTGGTTAACCCAGTTAAGCAAATTAATATGGAAGAAATTCACATTGAAGTTATTTGGATATTGCTTTTGTGATAAATGGATTTGTATCATCCCTGTCTACTCCAAGCAATAAAATAAAATAAAAAGTCAATTATCACCATGATCCTTGTATACTTACAAGGAGGCACCCATGCTTCTACCTCCAGTTTAAATGAAATTAGTAATTTCGAAAGCAACTGTACCAAGATTGAGGAACCTAAAATGTGTTCCACAACATTTGCGATATAGAGGACAACCCTGAAGATATATCCACTATTTCAAGAGCACTCTGCAAGATACACTGCAAGAGGACTAACAGCATATTGACACACCATATGGCGATAAATTTATTCTACCCAAAGGGGGAAAAAATTTCTATCATCCAAATTATGTACAACCTCCACAAAATAATTCTGAATGTAGCTTGATAGAAAATTATGTCTTCTATTATGATGTGAAAACAATTTTAAGCCTCCAAAAACCAAATTTGACACTAGCAGAATATCATGAAGTACATAAAAAGAATGAAAATCTTTTTGAAAATTGAACTGAGATAAAATATTAAGTGCTTCAAATAATCACATATGAGACTTGGGTAGCATTTCAAATATATGTTGGAGTTTAGTATCTTTCCATTCAGAATGAGGCAAAGATTCAGGCAAATTTTCACAAGAAAATAATTTTACATGAATATCCAGTTCGGAATTTCTAAGTGTCTTTACATAAAAGTCCAATAATTCTCAGAAAAATCAGTACTCACAGAAACGACTGTAAAGAACTGAAAGTTCACGCCTCATTGCTTCCCAGCTCTCTCCGTTATTCGCAGGCCTACTTGCCTTCCATATGGCAAGAAGATATCTCATCTCAAAGATTGAGAAGACTACGAATTTGAAAAATGCAGCAGTTGCAAACGCATTAAATAGGGATTCTGCACATAAGCAGTAACAGTTGATAGAGAACAGAAATTAGTTAGTAATGAGAAATAGCTCACAAGGGAATATATTATTTGGGGGGCGCATATGGGTAGGGTGAAAAAGAAAAGACAAGTATTTTATGCTGGAACGGAAGCAGTGAGTAATTTATACAAAAAACAGAAGAAAAACTAAAACCTTAAATAAGACGTAGTAGCCAGAAACACAATAGCATAATAAGGAGTTAATAAAGTTGTAGCCCGCCACAGTTGCAGGATGCGTAAAGCAGCAGCCCAAAACTAAAGAATATACCACATAGATACGGTAGCGTCAATATATGATCTAAATGAATAGCTTCCTGGCATCTCAATATGCATTCAACTATTTTTCTGCCATCTCAGGCGACAAAGAAGGGAGGCCTGTCGCCTGTTAGGGGAAATTTTTTTCCTGTTATCTTAGTCGGATGTATGCTAGACACTTCAGGAAATCTTTTGTTAAGGAAGACCATGTTATGCAATTATGGTGATATGGTCTCATTTATCAAGAATCTTCCAATAATTTGGGACCTTTAGGTCTGGAAGTTCAGTTCAAGTTATATTACTCGACATTTGTTATGATCTCATTTACGGGAAATCACAATATGAGCATCTGAAATTTCCAATTTAAGCCACCCCTATTACTATTAAACCTATAGAAAATATTATCACAGTTTCTCTGTTCAGTGACCAATGCACAATTCTGTTTCAGAAGGGGTCCTCGGGTTTAAGATGCAACACATTTCAATTTCTAGCCACATGGGATTATTTAAAATATGTTCAATTACTATTCATGGTAGATTAGGAACACAAGATTTTACTAATTTAAGTAACTTTAACAAATAACTTGTTTGCATATCTAATCAGGAGAAATAAAAATGGTGAAGCACCAACATATATATACTCTGAACTACAGCTAATGTTCAAATAGAACACCTTCCATTTTAGATAATTATGGACACAATTCTGTTAAAAGGCATTCATGAGTCATAAAAATCATTGTTTCCTAGCATGGAAATCCTTATTCAGATCAATGCCAGACATAAACTTACTTCCTTTCAAACTTACCAACTAGGATCCCAGCAGTCAGATGTAAAAGACAAAGGTAAGCATCCATGATGGCCTGTTGCCCAATTGCCAAAATTGAAACTTTGGCAGCCCCCTAGAAGTAGAATATAAACTCCATTATTTGTTTTACTTCTAAGAAATCTTAAGGCAGTAAAAGCGTCAAAAAAAGACTGCAGTTGCTACAATACAAACATAAACTGAATATCTTTTTTTTCAATAACAAATAGGATCAAAAAAATCCTTACAGATTGCGTGTTGCTATGTTCCATTTGCCGAATTAACAGAAGAACTTGAAGGAAAGAAACCTGATGCGTCAGATTATTAAGGAAACAAACCAATAGAGGTCAATAATAGCATAATGAAGTCCCACAAAGAGATGTTAGTGAAGGATACAAAAGTGACCATCAGGGTGTAGTTAACTGCTTTGTTATAGTAAACCTCAATATTAACAGAAGTAGCATTTAGTAGCATTGGTTGAAGACAATCTCCATCATCATCTAATGAAGGGCTTTCCATTAAGCCTTCTATATGATAACGATCACGATCTCCATCTAGAATGAGTTAAAGCAGTAAGTCAAAACAAATCAAACATTTCACCCCATCAATATCATGACCTAAATGATGTACATGCAATAGAATTGACACAAGCCCCAGTACGTATGATTAATCATCCAACAAAAAATTGGTACTTAAGTGAATGTTTTCATTAAACTAATAATGGATAATATTAGTACCCTTATGCTTCAGGAGATATGTCAAATGATTCCCCAAATAAGTCAGATACATAATTGATACTCCCTTCATTTCAAAAGATAAGATCACTTGCCCTTGCCTTTGTTAAGATCAATTGGCATTGTACTTTCTCTACAAGTAGGCCCATCGCCTACATGCACTGTATGTTCAGAGGCATCTAATAGCATTTGAAGATCCAACTCTAAGATCCCCGAAAGATAGCTTTCTGTTTGTCTGTTTTTTTTTTTTTTTTTTTTTGGGTTGGGGGGGTTGTTGGGACAGAGACCAAATAAGGGAATTTATCAACAGGGACATCTGAAGTTGATAATTTCGGATCCGGTTAGTATGAAGATTATTTTATGGTAAGTTGGTCAATTGGTCAATAGAATGTTGACACACATAGAGCCTCGCCTGCGTGTCAGTACTATATTGGCCAATTGACCAACTTACCCAAAAATGAACTTTATACTAACTACTTTCGATAATTTCACCCATATCAAACAAAGTCTAGACAACGATTTTTTTTTCCCTCTGAGGAAGAAAAATTGGATGCCAATAACTTAGGTTGTGTCCCCGCATAATATAATCTCAATAGTTAATGAATTTGACTTTTGAGTGAGTACTCAGACCTATAAGTCATGTCCAGTGCTAGGAAAGACAGACTGATACTAAAATCTACTTTTGTTTAGCTCTTGATAAAATTGATAGGCAAGTCCTAACAGGTTAAGCTTTGTGGAAATTTTCCGGAATCGTAGCAGAATTTTGCTCAGTTAACGTACTGGGTTCAACTTTCAAGTCACCACTCACCCCATGTGTTTGCCCATCAGTTATCCCATGTGCAAGAGGATGTCGATAGATTGATACAACTATCAGGCTCATTCACTAGCAACTAAAGCTTTTGAATTTGTCAACTAATTTTTTTCACTACAGCTATATAAGAATAAGTAGTTTGCCATATACAATATTGGGTGTGTTAATATATTGAAAAGGTTATTGTTAATAAAATAGCCAATGGTATTAGCAACATGAATCTTAAGAACTTTACATGGAAACATGATGGGGATTACAAGTCAAGATCTAAACAAATAATTCTTGTATTTTTTAATTGGAGTTTTATTATGTTTAATGTTTAGAGTTATTGATGTAATTTACCTATTAGTGGAGATTTAGGACATTAATTAGTGATTAGGAATTATTAATAATTTAATAAAAGTATTTTAGTCGTTTAGTATTTTTATTATTCTCCAAGTAATATTACGGTTTTGAGCGTCTTTAAATAGTGATGTAATCCCCACAAGTCATTTAGATTAGATTATTGATATTGAAGTTGATTGCTTTCATTCATACCATAGAGGTATTATATTCATCTTAGTGTTGATTCCTGGAATTGATACACTAATGAGACCCTAGATTTAAACGTGGACCTAGTGATTTAAACGTGGAGTTCAAATCTTAGTTATAATTTCGTAATTTGCTATCAGTACTTGTTTCAAAATCTGTCCTGCATCAAGACAGAGGAGGGGAAATTATGTCTGAATATGCTTGAAACACGCCAGGATTACCAAAGAAAAGAGAGACGAATTTAAGAAACAAAAAAAATGAACAGATAGAAATCAAAAAGAGTTTGTACGCTCTAGAGAACAACGTACTATTTTGTGTGGATGAGACACGTGATATTTGAGCTGCGATTTCAATATTACAATGTTTCTCCATTCCATAGATTGGTGCTACAATAAGTAAAGTATTAGTTAGTAAATGGTAAGACAGGGAAAAAATAATTAAATTACATATAGTTAAGTAGAAAGCATTACAGTGCTTCCTCTTCCAAATCTTGTCCCGAGGAGACTCTTGGAACACCTGGGATGAGAAAACTCCAAGCTGTTCAAAAGCAAAACACATGAAGCAAGTTTTAACTATAAGTCTTCTATCAAACAAATAAATTTTGTGAGTTCACAAACAGTAATTCGACGTAAAGTAACAACAGTAATATCAAAGAGTGATAACAATTATTAAGTGATAAGGATTGTGTAATATAAAATTATTTGCCACATGATCATCATAAACAACATTTATATCAAAGATTGATAATGATTACCAAGTGATATGGATTGGATAATATATAATCATCTTCCTGTCCAAATTCCCCCTCCTTACCACTGCAAAGTAATTGTATATATATGAGCAATACATTTCAAGGAATTAACTGGCAGTCGAAATGCAAACGTCACCCACCAAAACTAAATACCATTAAAGATGGATCCATCGAAGCAAGGTGAATCTATATCTAACCATCTTTAGCATAACTCCTCCCTATTTTTTTAATATTTTGTGCTAGATTTTATGTGGCAGGAAGAATGGGGCAGTTGAATCCACAGTACACAAATATATAGTTACATCTATAATTACCAGAAAACTATATAAATAAGGTCAAGACAATCAAATATACCAAAATAGATACAGATATGTAAATATGCAAAACTACTTTATCACAGAAGAAGGTGAACTCAAAGAACGATGATATTATTCAAATTTGAGATTAAAAGTTAGTCGAAACCGAAGGCCTTGGGCTTGAGTGGTATGACCCAACCCATGTTAACCATGAGGTTGGGGGTTCAATCCTTGGCAGTGGCCAAGGAGGGTGTGCATGTGTCAAATTAGCAAAAAAAAAAAAACAAGTTAATCAAAACTCAAGACAGGAAAAGAAATGAGACAAGGGACCTGATTTTTTCTACAAAAAAATTTCTTGATCAATAAGAAAGTAGAGCAAACACCCAGTGCACAAAGAGTACAAAAAACATCTGAATCCAAAAAACGCAGCATGCCAGAAGCATTTAGCCCACACCCCTATACAACAAAACCTCCACAACAAAAAAATAATACCTTAAATGAAGCTGAACTCTCGCAATAGATCAACAAAAGACACAATCAAGACCGGGTTTAAGATCAACAAAAGCACAACCAAGACCGGGTTTAAGATTAACAAAAGACATAACCAAGATTGGGTAGAACAAATATTTGACAGGGTAACCTGATTTTTCCAAACCCTCAAACTGAGAACGAGTAAACGTCAGGATTTGTGGTGGACGACACAAAATACCATTACAATGGGCAAATGCAATACAAGAAAAAGATATTGCTTTTAAATAAAGCTAATGATGACCTAAAACATACAGTTTCACACATCTGACTATCTGAGACCTGTACCAGCCTAAGACCTGTACAAGCCTATCTTGGAACAATTTTTAACATCCAACGCAGCATATCGAAAGCAACAACTTTGACACTGTGAAAGGATTTCTGATGAAGGAAGATTTATGGTACAGGACAAGGCCGCTAGACTTAATTTGATCAATATAAAAGGCATTGGAAGCCCATGCCCATGCCAAAGAGCCCGAGCCCAAGAAGCAGAAGTCCAATTAATAGAAGATTCTAGATTTGTAATTAACTTATTAAATAGTAACTTTAGTAAATATGGAAAAACATGGAATGTTGGAACATAGTGATTTATTATTGAATTCCTTGAGATTTGAATAAGAGAATTATTACGTAAGATTATCCTTGTCCCAAAACCGCCCCCCACCTTTTTTGGAGGTTAATTGTACTAGTTTCACACAAGTTTCAATAGGTTACTAGACAATACTTCTTTTTTCCATTATTATCCAGGTGAAAGGAAAACTTTTAAACCAGAAGTGACTAAAAACTGAAGAGCGTGAGATATCATGTGCATGGTCTCCCCGAGTCCCTGACATCTTTCATGTTTTATCCGCAAATTCTGGCTAAAGCCCTTTGATTTATTACAATAATGAAAAAGTCTATAACGGTATTGTGTATTTTACTATTTCATAGCCTCCATAAAGTACATTGCAATAGTTATGGCATCCATTTGTTTTCCTTTTGTTTTAGTTGTCATAGATAATTATAAAGAAATTTCAGCTGACATTTTTTAAACTTTAATGCATTTACATAATTTTACAATGAAGCAACTATTCAACCAAGCATTAACAGATTCTATTAAATGTATTCAGATCTCAGTAGACCACGGTTCGATTTCAAGCATGAGTCAATGCAAATTTTATCACTAGTATAATTACTAATTTATTTGTTATGATGAAATCCTAGTAAGATTGGAAACAACAATCAGAAGTTTAGTAATGTAAAAAATCATTAGTCAATGATATAATTTTCTTTCAAGTCCTGATTACAAACACTAAATCAGTATTTGATTTGTAAATGCAAAGATACTAGCACAAAAACATATTTACCTAACAAAAACAATTTTACATATCAGAAGGGAAACCTCGATAAAAATAATGCATAAACTAGAGTATTTAAAATTAAAATGTTTAACTAAACCTACACCATAGCCATGCCACAGTATATTTGCACAAAAAAATCTGCTGTATCAAAATTTAACCTCGCTAAAAAAGAACAAACAGATCCATCAAATAAAAAGATAAAAATTGTTATCTTATCAATAGTTTAAGATATAGATATGTGATAAGCCTATGGGAGTCAAGCACAATACAAGAATGTATCTAAAGGCATTAGAGATGCAAAACCAGTAAACTGAACCCCAAAGATGTACCTGTTGGCTACAATACGAAGTTGCCTAAAAGGCCATATATAGACACCTTCTACCCTGATTTGAGCACCACCAACTTCATGTTCATTGTCAGACACGTCATTGAAAATAATTACCCCCTGTTTGACAGCATGGAAACTAAACAATAATTCCTTTTCTAGAAGTAAAGCAGTAAAACATGCTATGCTACGTTAAAACTAAAGACAACAAGCTTTTCTTAAACATGGTATTATTCTCTGTGCTTGCATAAAAACTGCATACTGGACCATTTCTATTTAGGCTATGACTTCAAATTCTGATTAAATTAAACCCCATAAAATGACATGTTTATATGTGAAACATTAAAAAAATTGAACATGTTTATACTATTAGTTACTGCATTAGGGAAAAAAATAAAGGTAAAATTCATCGGTGAGAGCTCGATAACATCATCTGAACACATCATTCACCACCCTTTTATTAGTTTTATAAAGCAGGCTCTCAACTTCAACGTAATTCCTGCTCATAATGGTAATGAAATATACCAACAAATTATCCATGCCTAAGATAGCCGAAACAGCTTATGCAGAGTTATTACAAGGTGTGCCAACAACCATAACTTATCAAATACTTTGGTAGACATATACGGATCAGTCCCACCTTTATCCACTGTTCTAAAAATTCCCGCCTAGGCGTTAGGCCCCCCTTAGCGCCCCGCCTAGGCGCTAGGCCCCCTTGGCGCCTCGCCTAGCCTAGGCGTTAGGCCCCCAAGCGCCTCACCTAGGCCCAAGGCAGCAAAAAAATCCCTCCAGAAAATTAGGTGGGGCCTAAGCGGGATCTATGCGGAGAGATTTTTTTATTTTAATAACTACTCAAACCAGATCTTGATATATTTATTTTTTTTAATGATTTACCATATTCATAATACAGGTTGTAGCATATCAAATCACAACAAGAAGTGAACAATATCAAGTCAATGAATAATTTTATTATAGTTATAATTTTTTGAACTTGAACCAACTTCAAATTATATAAATGATGATACATTTGTAATATTTAGTTTAATTCAATATAACTCTTAAATTTATGTTTAGTTTCTTAAGTTTTAATATTGAATTAAATTCTTGAAATTTTAAATTTTATTATTTAATAGCAATCTTGTTTATAAATTTATAAATAAAACTAATACGTTAAAAATATGTTTGAACATTGAACAATTGCATGTTTGTTTTTGAACTTTGACATTAGCAGCAATATGAATGTATTTGAACTTTAAGCAAAGGCCTTTATTATCTTTATTATAGATTGTTTTGCTTTATATTATTATTTTGTTTGGATAAATGTAAGTTAAAATATTAAAATTGGCTTAAAATAAAAAATCCCGCATAAACCCCGCCTAGCCCCCCTAGGCGCTAGGCCCCTCCTGGCCGCCCGCCTCCCGCATAGCGTCTTTATCCAGCTTGGGGAGTTTCTATGTAAGGAAGGGCTACCCCCAGATGGACTAAAAATAATATAGATGCATAATGAACCTATGTGTGTGCCCATATTCTGCACATTTTTAGATAGCAATTTATTTTAATTTATATTTTAAAAACATCAATCATCAATAATGATATTATCAGTTTCTGCATGCACTTAATCGCAGCCATGTCAAGGCTCGCATGATAAAATTAGTAAATCAGAAGACAGCATCATGATGGATTTCAAGGTTCACATATGAGGTTCTTAGTAGCATACTTCCATACTAAGGTGAGTCGTATTCATACACTCATCTGAAGTACCTTTAAAATTACAGTAAATTAATATACTATGATTGAAAATACTTTTAGTACTTATGTTCTGACAAGCATTCAAACATTATTTGGACACAAAACATGTTGTCATTGAATGTGAGTGTGAGCTTTGAGTATTTTTGGCTGGTGGATGAGGATATTGAGGTGTTAATGCTTTGACTCAAGTATGCACCACACTTCCCATGAGATATAGGTTATGCGCTCCACCCCCACCCCTGGTGGGTGAGCAAAGAACAAACAAACCAGTAAATAGTGTGAAAAAAAGAGATTAAAATGAATATTTTATTTCCTCTTATATAACTATCATCAGAGAGGACTGATCACCTTACCTGAACATAGTGTACACCATTTATTTTTGTTGGTGTACTAATCAATTCAAAGACAGAGTTGCCACTGGATTTCCTGAAATTTGGAAATCTGGAAGAGCTATTTTTGGAATCAATCAACCTCCAAGATCCTGTACATCACATGCCCAAACAAGAAAAGGGAAGAAGTATATCATAAGATCCAACACCTTAGAATGTTTAAAAGTGGTCTAAAATATATAGAAAAAAGAAGAAAAAAAACTGGAAATTATGTTTTGTATTATATTCAGCTGAATATGTGAACCATTAATATGTGCAAACACGCATATATGCACACACGTGTTAAGTAGAGTACCCTTGCTGGTACCCTAAGGAGAGGGTGAAATGGTAGAGACCTTGAGGAATATCCTCAAGTTCGCTGGCTCCAATAACCCTTGTTGAATTTCTTGCTATCGATCTCTAGTAATTCACAACATCTAAAACATACTGTGTACTTGTTAAGAGGGATGCATATCTTAGAGACTCGTATAATTTACCCCGTAACAGGATTTATGATTTCTCAGTACAACTAGAAAGGCGACTCAGCCAACTCAAGAATCTCAGAAATATAGGACATATCACATAATGCAATCAGCAAACAAAACCATGCACACAGCAATACACAACTTTTATGAGGATTCTTTGATTTAACAGCAATGAATAGATGATCAATATTTCTTTTCCTTTTCAAGAAGCGATAACTACATATCAAATTTCTAAAGCAAAAATTACAAACCTTTGTAGGTCCCTGTTATGTTCCAAGCAGAAAATGCACCCGGCTCATTATCATCTTTCCGTATGACAAGCCACTGCAAGAAGTGATGACAAGGGGGGAGGGGGGAGGGGGGGAAGAGTGAACCTACTAAGCAGCAATATCAAGATAATATGGTATTCACAATTATGTGTAATAGCTACTTTTCAGTAATCAAATGCTGAAATCATAAGTCATTTTACTTGTCTATACCTATGTTACACGAAGACTCCGATGGAGTGTCCAGTTGGATACGGTATTTTGAAGAGTCCAACATGGATACTCCTCAATTTTGCCAATTTTTTACACTATATTGAACTATCCAGTATTCATACCCTGGCCTGAGTGTCGAGTTGGGGCAAAGTGAAGAGTCTGTGTAACATACGTCTATACTTATAGAAGTGCACACGGAAAATGCTGAAACCTGACAACTATTGAACAACTGAGGAAGTCATTGATAAAAGCCTGTGCTTTATGCCCCCCCCCCCCCCCCCACCCTCTTCCTCTTGAGTGGATACAAATTTATAACAAATTTGATAAAACTAAACATCAATGAGCTTAAAATCATAGTTCAATAGTTCATCTGAAATATAGGAAATCAATAGTTCAGCCTCAATTAAGCAAAGAAATTCTCTATAACAACTAGGGCAAATGGAATTTCATAGAATTAAATTAAAAATGATCAGCAAACAGAAATAGCAAATTAGACCATAATTGACAAAAAAAGAAACTACAATAACCACGAGGGGGACAAAAATCAACCAACCTCATCACCCCATGAACGACCCCTCTCCCTCAACGGCCTTAGCCCCGCCACCGGCCTAATAATTGCCAAAATAATCCATAAACTGCTAAAAACTCGAACTAAGACCCCCAAATTTTTAAACTTAAACTGCATAAGATTCAACCGTTTTATCGCAAATGTATCAGAATCGGAACACTCCATCACACAATTGGATTGTGATTCTTTTTGAGGAAGCTATTCAGCTGAATTTGAAGACGCCGGAAGGAGAAATAAAACCCACCACGACATGACAATGAAATTTTAAGGTAGAGATTAAGGAAGGGTAGGGGTTGCTTAGAAGTGTAATCAACAACCGCTCATCGAGGGTTAAAGAGAGTGAAAGTTGAACGACTAGGAATTCAGTAGTCAATTCTGAACCAGAATCCCTATAATAAGTTAATAATATATATATAGTTGTGTATGAAAGGGGAGAACTTTGGAGTTTAAAAAAAAATGGATTTTCACCCTAAACTGGCGATGATGATGACGAAGAAAATAATGGTCGTAGTTACAGTTATTTTTATTTTTGCTGGTACTGCAGTGCTGCTGTTGTATTTTTATTTATTTTTTCTTTCTTTCTTCTTCTTTTATGACCGAGAAAAGGTAAACACGAAGGTCGGAAAAGAAAGAGAACCCACTTGTTTGATATAATGACGAGCTGAGTAGGGTTTGAATTGTACAGGCCAATCAATTCTCAACATTCAGCGGTGTGTGGGCCATTAAGATATGGGGTTACGATTAAACTATGATGAAAAACAATGGCGGTGATTTGTGAATATTATAAAATATACTACACATCAATTACTCCGTTATCTTTTATCCGTTAAAAAACAAACTAGTAAAAAAATGCTCTTTTCTTTTCCACAAATTCTTTCTGGCATGAATGTAGAAGTTTGGTCAACTTATGTGAGAGAAAATTTTATTAAATTTATTTGTAGAAATATTAATTTTTTTTAAAATATACTAGTTAACTACCCCGTGAGAAGTACAATTATTTTTAATTTTTACTTTAATTTTAAATTAATTTACTACTATTATTAAAATAATTATAAATTTTGCTTAAAAGTGAATGACTACATTACTAATATGATTTTTGTTATTATTAATTTAATATTAAAATTTTATATAATTTTAAAATTTGATATTTAATTTTATAATCAATCATTTGTATTTATATATGCATTTTTAATTAGATTTCAAAGTTGAATATAAATCTAAAAACTTAAACGTAGTATTTAAGTCATATGTTATTGTATAATTAGTTAACTAAATAAATTCTATAAAAAATAAAATTACTATAAAATAATAAGTTACGATCATAATTTTATTTTTAAAAATAATTAAATTTTAATTAATAATATATAAGTCAAAAAAATTTAACATTAGTTAACTTAAAGTAAATAAAATTGTTTAATAATTTTTAATCGTTAATATATTTTGTAATATATATTACAATTTTTATATTAATTATAATTTTCTAATAATATTTTATTATATCTTTAATATATAATTATTTAGGAATATAATTATTGTAGAATAATGAGTTGTCATTATGATTTTAGTTTTAAAAATAAACTAACTAAATTTTAATAACTAATATATAAGGTATAATTGTTTTGTAGCATTATTATTTAACCAAATGTATCATATTGTAATAGAATTGATAATTAAAAGTAATCATTAATATATTTATATTATATATAATTTTGATATTAATTATTATATATATTCATAATATTTTTAATATATAGTCATTTAGACTAAAGTTAAGTAAAAATTTAAACTAAAATACTAAATATGACTTTTAAGTTAAAATTTATTATATTACTATGTAATTAAATGACTCATTTAAAAAATAAAATTGTTACGTAATAATAAATTAATATTAAAGTTTATAAAATCTCGATAAATAAATATTCAATAAAGTAATAACCTCGCTTAGATAATAATTTATTACAATTCGACTTAGGCATGTGTACTAAAGTAATAATTAATATCGTTAAATGCATTAAGTAATAATTTTTTTGAATCCTTAAAGGCCCAAATATAAATAATTAATTACTAAATTTCATACAAAATTTTTATATATAATCCTAATATTCTTGAACTTTTGTAATAATACCCATACAATACAATAGTCCCAAATTTATAACTTATTAGAATATATATTCTACATATCTTCTTTATACTAGCTAAAGACTTAACTTAAAACCTTTTTTTTTCCCAAGATATTATAAATTTTATTCATTCTTTTTAACTTCTCTACACTCAAATTATAAATTAATGCATTAATTGTTGTCTTTTGATTTTTTCTGACCACATACATAAATTAAAAACTCCCTCTAAAATAATAAATATTAATTTATCAATAAATGAATAAATTATTCATTTATCGATATAATCTCACTAAAATAATATATATTTTTCGATCCGAATGTATTAATTTATCGAGGTTTTCTAGTAGGTGTCAATTTTGTTGTTTAAATGGAAAGCCCTATATTCCTATCAATCCATACTAGTAACTCTTTTAACCGATGTAAGATTGTCCATTATAATTTAGAGAACTGATAAATTCATACTCCTTTTATTACTATTTTAGGTAGTCCCAAGTTAAATATAATATTTACTTATCTTAAATGATTTATTTTTTATAATATCTTTATTATTAATTATTATATTTCTATTATCTATGCATATTTATAAAACATTACTAATAATATGTAAAAAATTATGCAATTAAATGAGAATTTAAATATGGACAATTTTATTATTTTATAATCTTTTTTAATATGCATAAAAAATTTATTTTTTGTTATTTTCGTCCCTATGGCCCACACATTAGAATAACTTTACAACAACACAAAATTCGTTTTCCAAAATTGCCATCACCTAATATTTCTATGTTTGTGTTTTTTTCCCTCACCTAACATTTCAATGTCTGTGTAGATGAATACTCCCCTGGCTCCCTGTTTTGCTAGATGAATACTCCCCCATGTTCCTCAACTTAATCTCTTTATCTCTCTCTTCTTCCGAACATAGTTTTATATGCTTTTGTATCGTAACAGATCTAAGTTTTTCTTTGGATGATCATGATTTGAGAATCAAACTCTTTTCTCTTCTTTAACTTGGTATATGCACTGTTCACATCAAAAATTTCTCTTCGCAAAAAGACGAACTAGTGCAAGACTGGTTCAATGTGAGGTAAATAATTCATTTATATCCCCAAATTCATATATATATCCCTTATTTAGCTTTTTAATTTATGAATTGTATTATGAATTTTGTGATTATTTGTAATTGATGTACTATTTTAGTTTAAAATAGATAAAATATTTATCGGTGAACAATTCTTTTTTATATAAACCCTAACTTTTTTAATATACGAGAGATGTAAGCTTATTAAAATTCATATTGATAATTTGTTTCTATGTATATTTAGTTTGCCTGAATCATTTTTATTATATGATTTGCTTCTTATGTATTTTTTTTTTTTTTTGCCAAAGGCTAAATAGGATATATTACTGAAAAGCGTATTCCAAAATCAATAAAATTAGATAATGGGGTATAAGATTACAAATATGTTTGATGCATACAAAGGAAATCATTTTTCTTCATATGTCACTCTATTGTTGTTATTGTTTTCTACAACTGATTGATTATCTGATGTATCCTTACTGTAATTCATTTAAAAAAAAAAGAAAGGTGATTCGAATGAAATTTGTTTATATATAATTTGAATATCTTAAAAATAAACATATTTTTAATTCTTTTATTTTCCTATTTTGCTCATCCATGTCTATAATTTTGGTGCCAAATTTAGAGTGATGATGCACCTGCAGCAAGTCACATGACGGCAGTTTGGACTATTGAAGAAAGTGAATTAATTTCATGACAGTGGTAGAATTTAGATGTTATGTTTACTGTAATATGATTTTGAAATCAAAGTCTGAGTAGAACATGTTTGATGTAATATGTTATGACAGGTGAGGGCAATTTTGAAAAACGAATGTTGTGTTTTTGTGGAGTTATTCTACCATAGTTAATGTATGGGCCATATGATTATGAACGAACATAACAAAAAAAAAAAGGGTGAATTTATCAGTTACCATTTAATGTGAAGTTCATACTAGGGATGTAAATCGAATCAAGTAGTTCGGTATTCGATTCGAGATCGACTCGAAAATATGATTCAAAATTCGAATTCAAAATTGATCCGAGTCGAATTTGATCCATACTCGTTTTCAGTTTAATGATACACGAGTCGAATTCGAGCATACCAATATTCGCTCATATTAAGGTTCGAGTATTTCATTTTTTTCTCGAACCGTACTCGATACCTGCTCGATGGATCATATTCGAATATTGGTCTGATCCATGCTAATAAATTAAATATGTGATATTTGTATCAATCTTTATAATTTATAAAGTGTAGTATGAAATTGTGTAAACTTGTACTTGAATAAATCAATTAATTGAATGTCAATTTATATTACATTCCTTATAATTTCAATACATAAATAAAAGTGAAAAAGTTTTATATATAAATATTAGTTAAGTAACCAATTTAGTATGTAGTGATTCAGTTTTAAGTGAAATGGTTCATATTCGAAACTCGATTTGAAAGCTTCATGAAAGAACTCAATTTGTAAGCGAAATTGAAAGTCTTTCACGAATCGAAGAGGGTCCGAGAGTAATGATCCGAAATGAATCGACGCAAATAAAAAATTTTTATCGAATCCGAGTCGAATTCGAGCTCAATTTTTTTGAGTCGAGCCGAATTTGAGCATGAAGATGTTCGCTCAAATTCGATTCGTTTACACCCGTAGTTCATACCAACAACACATTTTATAAAATCCAAGATCCGCAAATATAAACTAATAATGACAGTACTAATTGATGCAAATCTGAATTCCTTCTACATACATTAAAAATTAGATTTCATTTATCACTATATCAGGAGCAGATTCAATCGCATAATTCTGTGGGGTCAAATTTATTAAAAAAAAAATTCTCTTAAAAATAAAAATTAGAGTTATATTATATATACAAAATTTTTTAAATTCAGTATGATTTTTCAACACTTAAGTTGTTAAATTTAATATATATATATATTCATAATTTTCTTATAAAGAAAATACTATAGTGATTTTTTTTATCAGCAATTTTTATTATTAAAAACTCAATGTAGTATAAATGTGACAAATTCAAAAAATTTGGATAAAATCACATGAAGTTGCATTACAAATATTAAAAACTCGACTTTCATACAAGCAAAGATTCTTAAATCAATAGCTTCAAAGATTGACATTTAATCTCTCCATACAAGCACAAAAAATATTTGCCCACCGGAATATAATATAAAATGAGAGCAGATCATCTGTTCCTAATTTTTCTGTCTCCTTGTGTCCCTCCACTTAAATTTTGACACCTAGTCTCTTACTTAACACTAATTAATTCAAAAATTAAATAAAAAGGCATACGCACAAAATTTAATTGAGAGACACTTGAGAGGACAGATTTTGAAACGTAAGATCTGCTCTCATATAAAACTCCCAACAACACAAATTTAGTTATAATATATATCTAACCCATTTCATAACCCAAACTTGAACAAGTAAAAGTTGGTCCTGATTCGTGAAGTACTCGCAACGTCCCATATTGCATCACAAAATCAGAAAAGTTCATCTTCTAAGTGGTGGACCCCGCTGTTCAGTTGGTGTTTCGAATCAGACTACTTTGAATTCGAAAATAACGTAACAACAAGTCCGATCTCTCCACCAAAAGTTGAGGCCAATTTGGACTCGGATCGATTCCGATGAGATCTTGCGTCGCTCTCGAGAGTTTCACCGAAGAGAAGACGAGAAAGTTTCGGATGTTGACAAAAGACACGACTTTTCATGATGTCATATATCACTCAACTATTGTTTCTCGGCTCGCTTTTGATTACATTGACCGGTCCAATCTATGAGTCTCCGGTACCGGCGAGCTTAGAATAACATGTTGTCTATTTTGAAGCTAGAAAATTCAATGGGGGCAGGTGTGACCTGCCCCAGGCATAAATTCGCCCCTGCACTATATCGACCCATGATAAATTACAATTTATTTAAATATAATCTTTTAATAAAAACACCAAACGATTCAAATTGAAATTCCTTTTATATAATTAAATTGAAAAGGTAGTTTAATAAAACAAATAATTACACTTATATCAACCCAAAATTATACGTACATCAAATTAACAGGATAAATAAGGTTTTGGTCATCATCTTTGGGTCCGGTTTTCATTTGTAGTTACCGAAACTTTTTTGTTACAATCGAATAACTCAGTATTTTCAAAACTTACAAAATGGTCACTCTGTTTCGATTTTCCGTCAAAAAGCTGGACGGAATCTTCGACCGTCGCAAGTTGACTCCATTTTTTCTTGGCCGACGTGGCGTTATTTTTTCTTGATGTGGAGGTTAAAAATTTTCTTAAAGAAAATGTTACTCACAAGTCTCGAACTCTGCACCTCTTCAAATTAGAAACCTTATATTCCAATAAAATCATTGTGCCAACTATCTACCATGCTTAAATTTACATAATACTAATATTTAAACCAAGTAGCATCGCTTTACTAGGAATTGTAATAATAATAATAATTGTAATAATCAGAATAATAATTATTATTATTGTAATAATCTGATGACCAAAAAGGGATAATACATCGTAGTATTTCAATAATAATAATAATAATAATAATAATAATAATAATAATAATAATAAGGCTTAAATATGATTTACTATCCTAAACTACACAATTTTTTGTAATAAAAAAAAGCGCAATTTTTTGTAATAATAAAAAAGAAAAGTTTTTTTAATAAAAAAATAAAAATCACCTCGATCATTTCTTAAACCACACTAAGCAAAAAATTGTCTTACTCGATTGGAAAAATTAGTAATGTCTCTTTTAATAAAAAATTATCTAAAAATAATTTATTTATGATCTTTACATTGTTAGAAAAGTAAATAAAATTATATTGGTCACGATCATCAAATAAATTATCATAAAAATGCAGTTTTATAATAAAATAAAATAAAATCAAGATAAAAAATTGCATTTTTATTTTATTATAAAACTGCATTTTTTAATAAAATAAAAAGCTGCGTTATAAAATCTGCATTTTATAATGAAAATAAAATCTGCGTTTTTTATAAAAAAAAATGCATAAAAAAAAACAAAAAAAAACTGCAATTTTATTTTATTATAAAACTGCATTTTTTAATAAAAATAAAACTGCATTTTTTTTTTATTATAAAACTGCAAATTATAAAAGTTTACCAAATGTTGAAACAAAATATTTTTGTGTTGTTGCTTTTGTTTTTTTTTGCGCTTTTTTTAGTTTTTTAAACTGCTGCTTTGTTTTTTTTTTTTTTTTTTTGTTGTTAGTTGTTTTTTTTTTGCGTTGTTTTTGTTTTTTTTTTATTAAAAAAAACTGTTTTTTTTTATTACAAAAAAATTGTGTTTTTTTTTATTATTACAAAAATTGTGTAGTTTAGGATAGTAAATCATATTTATGCCTTATTATTATTATTATTATTATTATTACAAAAATTGTGTAGTTTAGGATAGAAAATTTTTAACCTCCACATCAGCAAAAATAACGGGCCACGTCAGCAAAAAAATGGAGTCAACTTGCAAGATCAGACATTAAAGATTCAGTTTTTTTTTTGACGGAAAATCGAATCTGAATGTAACTATTTTGTAAGTTTTGAAAATCTGACAGTTATTCGATTGTAATAAAAAAAGTTTCTAGAATCACATCAAAACCCTAACCTCAAAGATCTGATGACTAAAAACCTTATTTATCCCTCAAATTAACTATATGTTTTCTTTAGAGTAATATTAGAGGTTTTAAATTTTTAGTTTCAAATAGGTCCATTATTTACTTGAAGTTGCACAATCTACAGTATGATGCATCATCTTATGAAATTCATATTTTCATAAGATAATTCTTTACATGATTAGTAAATGAGACTCACATATATTTATGTAGATAGACTTTGTGAAAATATAAATATTTATTTGTAAAAATAACAATTTCCTTAATTTAAGTCTTAAAAGTAAGAGAATGGTAAGCTAAGGGACACCCAACAGACATTAACTGAGATCCAAATTTTAGAAACATTAATTATAATTAATAATAATTCCTAAGAAAATACATTTACTTTCCTTACTTTATTTTCCTCTTTGATTGAATTTGCTGAAAATACTCATAACTTTCAAATTTAAGCTAGTAATTATTCTATTATAACTACACTTAAAATTTGTTCTAGCTAATTAATTATACACATGCATTAGCAAACATATTAGTGGAATAATTAAGCTCTTATGTTGGGACATATTATACCAAATAAAGGTAGGCCACTTAAAATGGAACGGAGGAAGTATAGAAATATTTGTATGATTTCAAATTAGGAAGAGTAAGTAGGTACAATTTCAAAAAATTTGCACTAAATCTTGTTTATTTACAATATTAATTCTTGTACTAACCTGATCTATTGTCATTTTCAGTAACAATGACTCCAACATAATTACGTCAAACACAATAAGCGACAGTAATCATGTACGTATATTAATTAAATAATTTATATATATAAAAAAGAGAGAGAGAGAGAGAGAGAGAGAGTAAATAAATGAGAAAACCAAAGAAGAGAACACGCACGGGTTGAAAAATGAAATGAATATATATATATATATATATATATATATATTAATAATTAATATTAATCATGAATGAATTAATCCCCAGAAATGATGGAAGACATAGGTAGGTAGGATTATTAAAATGAATGAATTATCTTCTAGCGCATTGGGTGATGGCGGTGCAACCACGGGTATAAGGATTAGCCTGGTGTGAGCGAGCACAGTTACTGTAATAAGAAGAACCACGGCGATTACATGGTATGCTATCCTTGGAGAGTGCTGCGTAGCTAATGTATTGACCTCCTTCACCAAGCGTTCTTCGGCTTATAATCTCCGACGACAGATCCATCGTCGTCATGCACTCAGATTTATTATTATTATTATTATTCCCTTTGCACCTAGAAGAAGATTTCACTGCTACGACTGATCTCATCATTCCTTTATTATCATAATTAGATGGATGATGTGTAGTAGTAGTAGTATCCCATGGCCAGTAGTACTTTTGGCGATGATCAGAATGTTGTATAATGGATGCTACTCTGCTAGTCGTCGTTGTCGTAACTTGTATGGCTGCTGCCAATACTTGTAGGAAAACTATCAACTTCAGATAATTTATTTCCATGAGAGAGAGAGAGAGAGATGTAGCCTGCTGCCTGTACGTACGTAAGAGGAGGAGGAGGAGTAGTAAATTAATGAGAGATTAATTAATTAATTAATTAGTTTGTTATATATGTGATTTTAAAGAGAGTTTTAAGATCGGATTAACGAGTTTTTTGATGTATAATATGCCCGCTTCTTGCTCCTTTATTGCCTCAAATTACTACTAGTTTTTATGATCAAGTCAACTAACCCCCGGCCCCCTTTTTTCTTGAGGCACTCATTTATTCAATATTTTCATTCTATTATATATTACACTTACGTCACCATATACGTCCCTAATATCATTCTGACAGTAACAGTAGTGATAAATAAATTCTAACATTTTAAAATTTTTATGTCTACTTATAAATAAAAATAAAAATTTAAATAATGGTTTAACAAGTGTCATATATTCCTGGAGAATACATACTAGCCCAATGAGTATTTAGTCGCATGGCTTGTAATAAATGGATAAAATATGGGTTGGGCTTGTAACTGCATGTACATATATTTTGGGGCCAATCAACTTCATCCTAAAAGAAGAGAATTCCAGAAGCCCACGTATCCCATGATGGGGGCGGTAGTGGTCACAAACATCTCTCTCTATATGGATAATCTTAATCTTCATAAACAACTCTTTGAAATTATTTTATTTATTAGTTATTGACTTAATTAATTTTGTTTTTCCTCTTTTTTTTTTATAAAGCCCACACTTTATTTTATTAAGATTATTCATTAATTACTAATGACCCATATAATTTTGACCCAACATAATATACAATTTAATAAAAATGTTTTTAAACAATAATAAAATTAAATATTATTAATGTTATTATTATTTACTTGATATTACATCTAATTAAAATTACAAACAAAAATCCAAGCGTGAACAAATATTATTGGGTTTTTATCATTTGCTCTACGTGTTACACTTTCTTCAATATTATTCTTGCATCCATGAAGCATATTTTTACTTATAATTTTAATTAGATGTAATACCCAGTAAAAATTCTTAAAATTGAGATCTATGTTTCATTAAAAATTATAAAATAATAAATTAATATTAAAATGAGTAGTACTTCTTCAATAGTTTTACAATATATATTAATTATTAATTATATTGATTAAAATATAAAAAATTGTGTTAATCTTGAGTATGAAAATTAATAAATAATGACCTTGTATTTTATAATCAAGGGAGTATTGCGGGAACGTATGTATTACGTACCTTAATCCGATCCTCTACTGCTTAATTGTTTTGAGCCTATAACTTTCAGTGATCCCCCACCCCAGTATTTAGTAGTATTTACTACTCGATCGATCGATCGCTGGTGGTTTCATAGCATCCTCGGCAATTAATTACTAATATTTCTCTCTCTTTCTGCTTTGGCTTGTTTGAGAAACTGCCTTTCCTTAACTAATTAAATTGATGCCTCTCTTCCATGATGCATTTGAGAGAAATTTGTGAAACTAACATTTTCATTTCCTAATTAAAAATTAGTAAAAAGTTGATTATATATGTAAGAAAATTGATATTTTCATAATATTTTTTGATATTTTCACATGAAAAACATCATTATAAATATTAGGGATTTATAACGACGATTTTTATATGAAAATATTATTTTTCATATCCACTTCAGGTGCAAAGTCCGCATCAAGGTGCATTAGTATTACCAAACCAAACAAGTACAACTGCATAATCAAGTTAAGGACTAATTTTGACTTTAAGTTTGAAACTTTTTTGATTCCATATCGGTGCGATCCATTTACGTCTAAAATATTTATAATTGTAGTAACTAAAATTAAATAAATTATATTATTTTTAAAATTTAAAAATATTTAATATTAATTTTTAAAAAATCAAATGACTCTAATTAATGTTTAAAGATGTATTCTATTCCTCTCCTACCTTTGCTCTACAAAAAGATTATTTTGACTTTTGAAATTAATTTATAATATTTTTAAATAATATAATCGTTTCGGCGTGATGGATGGATGACTCTTTGGTAATTGGTACAACACTCTCTCGGAGAAGTTCAAACTCGACCAGCAACGAGGCCTCTCAGTCCTTTTTATCGATAGAGAGCAAATATATCGCTACTAGGCAGACTCTTAAATATATCATCGATCTGAGTACTGAAATAGGTTAAATACTTTTTAGGTCACTGTAATAATAGTCCTGAAATATAAAGTACAAAAAATATATTTATGTATGTATGACACGGATCGAGAAGCTAGTGTAATTAATTAGTACTGCTGCACCTCCGATCGACTAGATCTGAAAAATCAAGTTAATTGAAGTCGAAATCCCATATGTCTAGAGGCGATTCCACATCGAAGCTGGAAGATGATGATTCACGAATCAAATCATTCAGTCTTTTAGAGATGGTATTATTAGCTTCAAAACTCATCAACCTCGTCGGATCCCCAATCTGAAAATAAATCATAAAAAACCTAAGTTAATGACTTAAAAAGTTGATACATACATACATACATATATTAATATCAGTGTCTTTAATTAATTGCATGAACATTTTAATTAAACACGCACACAAAGATTAAAGAAATTAAGATAGATGGATGGTTGGATTAAAAAATCGAAATACCAACCTTTCCATGCAATATGTGGAAAATAGAATTTCCGTAGGTGAAAAAATTGGCATGCAAAACCTCAGCACCTTCTTCATAAAGCACCCGAATAATCTCGTAGAAACTGAACGGATTCTCTAACCCATTTATCAAAACTATATCCAGATTAGGACCCATTTCATGAATTTCAATTTGAGGTGATTTTTTTCTACACATAATTCCAGTAGTACTTGGCCTTGCAATGCATGCATCATCTCTTTTTCTCTTTGTTAATGTCTCCTTCTTGATCTCCTTGCTTTTCTCCAACTTTGTTTGTAAGCTTTTAATGTAATTCACAGCTTCATCTATCTGATCCGGCAGTGCCAATACCTCCTGCGCGAAGCTAGCTAGCTCATATTAATATAATCGTCATCTTTGTTGCTTTCAAAATAAATACAATTTATTTTATGTTAATTATTACATACAGACGATTGTAACTACTAATTAATTAATATAAGTCTTACTAGCAGTGACCGTATATACTTGTCTTGTTGATTTCAAGATTTAATGAATTCACATTGAATTTTATAATTTTGCAAATTAACTTTAAAAAGTTAAAATAATCTCTCTAATCTAAGAACGAAGGGCCGATCGAGGTGTGTGTATATATATATATATAGAGAGAGAGAGAGAGAGATCAAAAAGAGAGAGAGAGAGAGAGAGAGAGAGAGAGACCTTGGAGTTGTGAGAAGGAAGGAGAGAGCCGAGCTTGGAGTAAAGAGTCTTCATTTGATTTCTCCTATTCTTTTCCACAAATTTGCGTTCAATTTTGGGAGCTGAAGAAGAAGAGTACCGGCTGACCTCCATTTTCCTTCGATCTGTCAATTCGCAGACGAGTTTTCACATAAAACTTAAAGAAGATTTATTAGAATTATATATATATAGTACTACTACTACGTACAACTGAGAATGATTTGATTTGTTTAGTAACTAGCTAGCTAGCTATTCTTTATATATATGGCGCAGATTTTGCTATTTTGGAAAGCACAAAGAAAAGCCAGGAGTCGAAAAGTGATGAAAGCAGGCAGGTGTAAAAATGGTTATGATCATCATCAAAGAAACGTCAGTTGTCATGCATCAGCTAGCTAACGTATTAGAATAAATAATACTACTACACATAAAAAAAAAATTATATAATAGTCACATGTATACTGCAGGCTCCACATATTAAAAAATAAAAATATTTTTTTAAAACGATTTATATTAAAAAACGAAGAATGGAGTAACAATCTCTCCTTCTAATATAAGAATAATATAGGTAATTAATATTATATAATTATTTTTTTAATATTTATGCACCATTTTAAAACTACTTATTAAAAAACAGAAACAGAGAGTATATCTTAGTGGGACTTGAATTTTTGAACCCGCGTTGATTCTTATTCGTATGGGGTGGGACTTGAATTATAACGCATGTGGTGGTATCCTATGCTACCTCTTGACTAGGACCACTACTGAGCCTCCTCACCTCACCATTCCATTGAAAATGGGCTCCATTTGCTTCGTGTTTATCAAATCAAATACCATCGATCTTCTCTCTTAATTCCTAAATAATTAAGAAATACCTACATTTTGTATTTTTATCAATTTACAAACGTCTAAAGATATACTTTTGCATGTATATTACTAATACTTTGAACATTCGATTACTTTTAGTCCTAATTGATTTAGTATCACTATTACATTTTCAACTAATATTAAAGATAAGAAAATTACTGTATTATTTTTTTATTAATAAATGTATTTCCAATTTCAAAAGAAAGAGAATAATTCACTGGGCTCCATACATTGTAGCAATTAAATGAATCCAAAGATAATTTTGTATTAATGAGTCAGATTTTAATTGAACTTAGCGAAGTTAGTTACTACCTCCGTTTCTTTATATAAATCGTTTGTGAGAAATATTTTTGTTCTTTAATATAAGTCGTTTGAGAATTTCAAGTAAACATTAATTGCTTAGTTTCAAATATTACCCCAAGTATTAAATGTAACTTTGGTTCTCTCACTATTTTTTGTCCAATAAATAACAAACTCTTCTTCCAATACAAAGACAATATAGACAATTGATAGTATATTTAATGTTTTATAATCATTACCTTAATATTTGTGCATAACTCTAAAACGACCTATATTAAGGAACGGAATGAGTATTAATTAATGCATTTCCTTTTACTAACATATACATATAGTAGTATTCCATCCATCTCATAATATATGATCTTTTAGACGATTATATATATATATATATTTAAATTATTTAATATTTTATATAATTTAAGAGAATTAAATATAATATTTTCAAATAAAAAAATATTACAAATATAAGAAAGTATAAGATAAGTGATAATTAATATAATATTTAATGCTATCGGTATGGAGTAATTAACTTTATTCGACTATTTGGTACTCTAATTTTGGGTCGCGTGATTATTTATTATTTTTTGTTGCACCTGAGTTTGATGTTGGGGACCAAGTGGGAACTCAGACCCACTGAGTGGCACACGTAATGTAGTGTAGGGCTGGGAATTGGGAAGCCCTTGTCTCTTGACTTGACTCTGTTGTGAAAATAATTAAGCTAACTGTACATATTTCGGCTAGAAATTAAAGACTTTGGACTGTACCCACACAATGGTGGTTAAATTAGACAGATAACACGCCACGGAGTCGCGTGCTAAGCAAATGTCTTATTGGGCATTTTCCAAGAAGGTGCTACTGTATTATAGACTCTTAGTGGAGTATCAATTTTTTGGTTGCACTATCACTAAGGCCCAAGGGTGAGGGAGGGTCCATTAATTTTCTTCTACGTAATTTCTTTGTCGGGAAGGCTTCTAAAATTTAATATAAGGTTGTGTTTAATTACCTCTTAATGCCTCTTAATATATATGTCTTTGATTCGTTTAAAGGCAAAACGTGTTTGATAAAAAAAAGATTGTCTCTTAATGCCTCTCAATCGGTTAGACACAAAATTAATTCTAAACCATCCAAAAGTATGTCTAAACGAAATCAATTAATTTTGGATCAAAATAACTTCTTTAATATTACAAAATTCCTTTTGTATAATTGTATCCCTTCTTTCTCTCTCTTCAATTTCCGTATGCCTGAATTGTTCATAACCCTTTCTCCCCCTCTTCTTCCCAGCACACAAGCATAGAAAGTTGGCCTAATGAAAAGCCAGTTGTTAGTACTCCATCCGTCCTTAATTATTTGACGTTTTAGAATTTTTTATTTATCCCTAATTATTCGATATTTGTTCAAATTTAGGAGAATTAATAATAATTTTTTCAAAATTATCCCTCATTAAACTCTCTCTTTATCCCAACAAAACTTTCTTTATCCTAACAATTTAAAGATATTATAGACAATTAAATATTATATTTAATATTTTTTAATCATTATCTTAATTCTTATACTTATGTCTAAAATGTTAAATAATTAGTGACAGAAGGAGTATTACAATAAAGCTTGAGCTAAGCGGCCTCCACGAAGCTCATATTTTTCTTCTTCTGCGGATAAAACACATACATGATACATGTCCTCTCACTCTCTCCCTTCTAAATTCTTCGATTAAACAAATTAATCCTCAATCTAAAATTTCTAGTTTGAAACCTAAAAAACAAAAAATGAGTTCATGAATTGAATTTTAAGATTCTAATTTCAAATTCTGATTCCATCTACAAGGAAGCTGCTGGGATGGGGTTTAGGTCCATCGTTACGAGCTGCAGAGCGGTTGTATTGCCTCGGTTCGGTGGGTCGGAGGTGCTGGAGATTCGATAAATCTTTTCAAATCCAAAATCACCGCCATGAGTTCTACAGTAGGCAAGGATAAGGGTATGGCTGGTGTTGGGTCATGATATCTCTCCTATTGGGCTAAGTAGATTGGGCCTACTTATTTGATTAGTCCATTAAATTTTCATTAGTGACTCTTAAAGTTATTGGGCTTAATCACTATCCTGTTTCTGTTAAGTCCCTCCGAGATCGGGTCGGATCAGTGGGTTAACCCGTTAGATATTTTAATATCTCCAACTTTGACCGTTAATGATGAAAAAACACGATGGTTGACTGTTAAAACTGCAATGCATTAATGTGGATGGGATTATAACCGGCCGACGGCATAAACAGTGCATAAAAAAGGTGACAGCCTGCATGCAATCGGCAGAAATCAACGAGTGAGGAGTTGTGTCGACTACGGTGGTGGGTGGAACCCAAGCAGAGAAAGTATAACCCAAAGCGAAGGAAGTCTTCAAGCAAACGGTACGTACACACACATAACTGATATTTTTATCTCTCAAGACTCTAGATATTATCCTCCATTGTTAACCCTTGCGAACACCGACATCGACTCTCACGCTCGAAGTTATCCCCCGACTCAATTCGGCCGTCGCTGCTTTTAGTGTTGATCGTGTTTCTTGCGGGGAGGATCGAGGCCTCTTACGTGATTGGGACGTCAGAGAAGATCTTGGCGTTAACATTGGCGCTAGAAGGAGGGCTGAGTTCTAGTGTCTTGTAATTTTCAATCACAACTTTCATTTAATCTACTTCGGAGGATGGTGAGGAGTAGAGATGATACGCCGGAGGGGCAAGCGATGGCTGTGAGTTCGTCGTTGCCTCGTGTTTCTGTTAAGGATCGTCTGGGTCCTTCCAAAAGTGTTCATGAGAGTACAGCCTCCAAGCACGAATCAGGGGGTCCTCGTCCGAAGACTCATGGTGGAGCCAAACGGAGGCTGGTCTTTGATACAGATAAAGAGCGTGATCATGGTCGAAGGCGGACAGAAGGTTCACCGACCAGGCCTTGGAGGTTCTTCTAAAGCAAAGAGAAGATATAGTTGAGCAAATGCTTCGGGTGGATGAGTTAGGGGACGAAGCATCCAGTCATGTTCGGTCCGAAAGATGAAATAGGCATAAGGATATACAACGGCGAGAGGGGAAAGAGCCGGAGCATTCTATACATGTGTCTCGGGACTGTTCTCGTAATCGAAGAAGATCGAGGAGCAGAACTCCTGTAGCTTCAAAGAAGGCACTTATTGTCGTTGGTTCTCAGCGTCGAGATGATGACAGGCAAATGAGTAGGTCGAGGGAGGCCGTGCCAGAAACTGGGAAGAGAGAGCGTCAACGTGAATATTCTCATCATGAGGATAGAGTTGCACGCCAGAGTAGATTCAAAAGTCCAACAAATGCAGTGAGGTCAGATAAAGGAGGTCGATCCACTCAGAAGCAAAAGGTTATTCAGGAGAAGAAGTCTCCTCGCAGCTAGAAGGTGTGGATTTTTTGGTGAGAGAATTAAAGGAGCTCCGGAAGCAGTTAGTTGAGGTTCAACAAGTGAAGGATACTCCGGGAAAGAAGACGTCCCCATTTTCCTCGAATATTCTTAAGGAGAAGGCAAACACCACCAAGAAGTTGCCTCATATGGAGAGTTACGATGGGTCTGGAGACCCTTATGACCATAGCCAGGTGTTCGATCGGCTGATGGATTATTATGATTTTACCGATGCTGCCAAGTGTCATACGTTCATCACAACGTTAAGGAAGGATGCAAGACAGTGGATGGGGACTCTACTTGCAGATTCGGTCTCGTCATGGTCCGAGCTGTGTGATAAATTCCATGCCCGTTTAGGAAGCAACCAAAGAAGAGGGAAGCCCACAGGATCTTTAGCACAGGTCTGACAGTTTACCAATGAGTCTTTGGGTCAGTATATGAAGAGGTTTAGATAAGCCGTTGGCCAAGTATCCAACCTTAATGATCTTCAGGCTGTGGGATTGTTTCAGAACGGTCTAGATCTGGTGAAGTCCGAAAAGTTGGTGAAAAAGCTGATGTTTCACCATCCGAAGAGTTAGGCCGAAGCCCGACCGACTGATGGATTATTATGACTTTACCGATGCTGCCAAGTGTCATACGTTCGTCACAACGTTAAGGAAGGATGCAAGATAGTGGATGGGGACTCTACTTGTAGATTCGCTCGTCGGTCGTCGGCGTGTGATAAATTCCATGCCTGCTTTCGAAGCAATCAAAGAAGAGGAAGCTCACGGGATCTTTAAACAGTCCGATAGGGTTTACCAATGAGTCTTTGGGTCAGTATGTGAAGAGGTTTAGAGAAGCCGTTGGCCAAGTATCCGACCTTAATGATCTTCAGGCTGTGGGATTATTTCAGAACGGGCTAGATTTGGTGAAGTCCGAAAAGTTGGTGAAGAAGTTGATGTTTCACCATCTGAAGAGTTTGGCCGAAGCTTTCGATAAGGCAGAGGGCTACATTGTGGTTGAGGAGGCTATGAATAGCCTGAAACGCCCTTCTTCGGACCAAATGAAGGAGGCAGACGCTCTTAAAACCGAAGGCGATCAGAAGAAGGTGGGAGGATATAATGATCGGCCAGAAGGCAGTTCGAAGAAGTACAACAATTCATTACGACAGGGAAATAGTCTCCCACCTGCTCCTACCCCAAAGGTGAATAAGGTTTACACCAAACTGAATACGGATAGGTCGGTGATTTTGGACCAAATCAGAAACCAGCCATTCTTTGAGCCACCTCGTGATAACTATAAGTCAGGACAGGGCAATGCTCGGAAATATTGTGGCTATCATCAAGCCGCATGTTACGACACTAATGAGTGTTGCAATTTGAAGGACTTCGTGGAGAGGAAGGTTCAAAGCGGTTTGCTGGTTCAGTATGTGGCCAGGAGGGACCAACAAGATCAGCAGAATGTTGACCGTACTGTTTAGATTATTCAAACGGTTCCACCTGTCCAAACTGCTCCAACACCACCACCAAGGCACGTCGTTGATGTAATAACCGGTGGGACGGCAGGGAAGTTGGTAGGAAAGAAGAGGAGGGGATATCTGAATTCAGTTATGTCCATGGCGGGTGCTCCCCCGAAGACCGACAGACTGTTTCTAGGGACTGTTATATCTTTCACCGATGCAGATTATCCTTCGGAGCCCATTGAGCCTCATGAAGGAGCGTTGGTAATTACTGCACAAGTAGGCTCGGTGGATGTGAAGCGTATAATGATAGATAATGAGTCTTCTGTGGAAATTCTGTATGCCCATGCTTATCAGAGGATGCATCTTGATGGGCGAAAAATGGAGGTCGGGCAGGAGGCTTCCCTATATGGCTTCAAAGAACGATCCAATAAAGTCAGCAGCACTATCGAACTACCAAAGTGGTCTTCTAAGACAGCTCCTCAGCAGGTAGAAATAACCTATAAATTTTATATTGTGTATGTAGACTCTACCACAACGCCATCTTTGGGACGACCTACACCGACGACTCTCCAAGTCAGAAATTCCATCCTCACTTCAAGATCAAGTTCCCAACAAAGACACCTGAGTCGGAGAGGTGGCGGGGACTTGGATCCGGCTTTAACCTTTGTATCGAATGTCATATTATTTCCTCGGGGTAGTAGGGTTCGAGCAAGTAGAAGCAAACCATGACAATTGAGATCGAGCCCTTCACTGAAAGCAGTTCGGAGCCGTTGGTTATTCCTGCAAGAGAGACAGAGGAGATCGAGATGGTCTTCGAAAAGAAAGACAAAACGGTGAAGATTGGTTCGGGTCTGCCGGAACCTCTTCAGACAAACCTTATAGAGCTTTTTCGCTGCTATGCGGACATATTTGCATGGAAGCCACAAGACCTGCCTGGGATCAGCCGAAAGATTGCCGAACACAAACTGGATGTGGATCCATCAAAGAAGCCAGTTCGGCAGAAAAGGCGGATCTTTGCACCTGAGCGTCAGAGGATCATTGATGAGGAGATCGAAAAGCTGATAGCTGCTGACTTCATCTTTGAGATCGATTACCCGGAGTGGATGGCTAATGTAATGTTGGTGCAGAAGCAGAATGGAAAGTGGCGGGTTTGCATCGACTACACGGACCTGAACAAAGCCTGTCTGAAGGACTTCTATCCTCTGCCCTATATTGATCAGCTCATCGATGCCACTTCAGGGTATGCATTACTAAGCTTTATGGATGCTTTTTCAGGTTATCATCAAATCTCCATGTGCAAGGAAGACATTCCAAAGACAGCTTTCATCACTCACCGTTCGATGTATGTGTGACGCCCCCAAAATTAGGTATACATCACCCATCTTGGGTCACCACTTACATGGTACAGAATTTAAATACAACTTAATACATAAACTGTGAGTTTAAATACAAATATCGTCTACTAGATATTATACAAACTCAAAAAGGAGTCCTCATTACAATTATTATCACACTATTTCACGTAATAGTGAGGACTACTAATGCTATCTTCGTGACCATCACTCGCTTCCCCGACTCGTCCCAACTATATTCTCATTTCACAAGAGAACGGTGAAAGAAAGGGTGAGCTCAACTAGCCCAAAGGAGAAATATTATGACTAAGATAATGCGAAATAAATTATCAATAGTCTTCAACAATGTTAAACCGATAAAATACAATAGACAACCGGTTTAATCTGCAGTGAATAATAAGCAATCCATTAAAAGAGTCAGTAGAAAATAAAGTCTACTATCTTTTAGGTTTTAAAAGGTTTTTCATCATCATTATAAATGAGACTCAACTTTTAATAAATATTCCACATCATCGAATCACCCCTCGCACTACTGACCAAGGATATTCTTTAGTATCACGACCACAATTATTCACGACTACGGGCCAAGAATATTTGTGTATTCATTAATGGTCATGATCATGCCAACAATCGTCCACCAATGCATTACGGCCCTGAGGATTTTTATCACATCATTTGTAACATTACTATTAATGATTACATCAATAGTCTCTCGGTCATAATAATCATACCAAGTCCATCTACGCACTACAGCCACGATGACTTTCAACATAATATAAACATGAGGATGATGACAATGATATAAGAATTCAATAAAACAAGTTCAAGAATTATTTTATCCAGGGGAATTATTAACGTCCCAAATTATCAACATCATTGTTTTGTAGAGTAAAATTCAAGAATGATCGGAAGAATATTTCCATGAAAAGATCTTTGGATGAAACGTAAATATCAAGGATATTCCACTAATTTCATGGAGTATACAAGTCAAATTTTAACCCAACCGGGTATAATAAAGAATAGAATAACAAAAGAAATCACCATGCATGCGATGAGGCCTTGACAGGTGAAGTTATTCCAATGTAATAATAAATAACGGAACCCGGTCCCAAGGTGAAAAAGCATGTGCATGTGATGTTCCAATGTAATAATAAAGAATGTCACCAAGTATAGGGTAAACCACGTATACAAAGTTATTCCAATGTAATAATAAGCAATGGAATAACAACGCAGTTCTCTTCGTGAATAAGAAAGAATAACACCCTTACTTTTGGTAGGAGATTGAATCACGCAGCAAAGAAGGTAAGTAACAAAATACTCTTCTTCTTTCTCTCTTATTCTCTCTATACTTTCTCTCTATAGCTTGAATGAATTAAGTGAAAAATAATGAAGCCCTAGGCCTCTATTTATAGAAGATTTCTAGCTTAAAGACCGCCTGCAGTGTGAAAAGGCAAGTGGCTCGACGACTAATGATGATGTGAAAAGAAAAGTGGTTTGACGCTTGTAATGTGAAACGACAAGTGGTTCGGCCTTTTGTAATGTGAAACGACAAATGTGGTTCGGCGCACCAGAATGTGAAATGACAAGTGGTTCGACGTCTGGTAAAGGTAATTACTATTAACGAAGGTAAATACTATTGACGGGTAAATACTATTCGAAGGGTAATTACTATCGATTTAAGGTAATTACTATCGATTTAAGGTAAATACTATTCACAAGGGTAATTACTATTGACGAAGGTAATTACTATCGACGAAGAGACTCTTAGATGATGACATATACGAGCCCCCATAAAATAATCAAACTTACCACAAATCATAACACATATTTAATCTTTCAACAATTATTAATCATTTATAACTTGTCGTCTCAATTATTGATTTAATACTATAACATATTATACGTATGATACTGTGACAATAATTGAATCAATAATATAAGAGATATGATCGCAAAGAATTATCATAGTGATAATTGAGCATAAATGAAAGTGACTTCTCACGTAAGCATCAATAATCAATACCGTGTACTACTATGCAACCCACGCCAGACATCGCATTTCTTTTACCACCGGTAGTTCAACAGCTTTAATTAGAACACCTCCGTAGATTATTTTTATAAAATATTTTGTCGCTTTTCTCAATCCGCAATAATAATTTCATATGGGTCCACCAATGATTGAGTAGTTATGCGAATATTCCTAACAAAAAGAATATTCCCCAATTAAAGCGAATATTTTATAACAACTTGCATACTTTGCAAAATTTATAAATATTACCCACAACTATAACATTATATCAAATTTATTCCATAATATTCAAAAATAATATTTATAGAAAATTCATCTTTATTTATAAAAGTGGGGTCTTACAACCTCCCTTCTTATGAAATTTAAGCCCTCGAAATTAGGTACGTACTGGTATGTCGAAGAGGTAAGGATACCTTGATTTCATTTCGATTCTAACTCCTAAGTCATTTCCTCAACATCGTGGTTCCTCCACAAAACTTTGACTTGAGGTATAACCTTGAGCGTAGAATATGTTCCTTCTTATCCAAAATTTGAACAGAACCCTCTTTCATACGCCAAATCTTCCGCTATTTCGTCCTGGGTTAACTCAATAATATGGTTCGGTCTTTCACATATTTACGTAACATAGATATGTGAAAAACGTTATGAACACGAGACATATTTGGCAGAAAGTTTAGTCTATAGGCCACGCTTCCTCTTGGATCGAGGATTAAAATGGACCGATGAATCGAGGATTAAGTTTTCCTCTCTTTCCAAATCTTGTAACTCCTTTCCATGGAGCAACTCTTAACAACACATGATCTCCTATATCGAATTCCACGCCCTTTCGATGAAGATCAAGATAACTCTTTTGTCGATTTTGTGAGGTTTTTATACGTTGTTTGATCGTTTGAATCTTTTCCGTAGTCATACGTACCAACTCCGGGTCCCAACAACGTTGCTTCACCCACCTCATCCCAACATACCTTGGAGAATCGACACTTTCTTCCATACAACGCTCGAATGGAGCCATGCCAATACTTGCTTGATAACTGTTTGTTGTAGGAAAACTCCACCAATGGTAAGAACTTGTCCCAACTTCCTTGAAATCAAGGACACAGAGTCTTAATAGATCTTCAAGAGTTTGAATAATCCTCTCCGACCGTCCGTCTCGTCTCGAGGATGATATCCGACCTAAATCGTAAATGTCTGTGCTCATAGCTTTTTGCAAACTAACCCAAAATCGTGAAGTGAATCTTGGGTCTCGATCGAAAACTATGGATACCGCAGATACCATGCGCCTTACAATCTCGTTTATATACATACGAGCAAGACGTTCAAGTGTATAAGTTTCTCGTATCGGTAAGAAATGAGCGGAGACTTGGTCAATCTATCAACAATGACCCAAATCATCAATGCCTTGAGAAACCTTAGGAAGACCGGTAACGAAATCCATGGTAATGTGCTCCCACTTCCATTCCGGAATTTCAAGTGGTTGCAATGGACCTTTTGGTACTTGATGCTCCGCTTTAACTCGTTGACAAGTTAGACACCTTGATATAAACAACGATATCTCTCTCTTCATATTGCTCCACCAAAATGTATGACGAATATTATGATACATTTTAGTACTTCCAGGATGGATTGCAAATGGTGTGTTGTGCGCCTCCATCATGATATTATACTTTAAATCAGGGTCGTTAGGAACACAAAGTCTGGAGTTGACTCAAAGTATTCCTTCTTCATCGATTCTTGCTTCCTAAGATAGCACCTTCTTGCACTTTCTTCCTCATACGCATCACCTCCAGTCTCAGAGCTTGAGCAGCTTTAACTTTATCGATTAAAGTCGGTTCTACTCATATACTCGCTATCATCACATGCGTCTCTGGAGTCTTTAACTCTATCTCCATTCTTTGCAAGTCACACAAAATAGGCCTTTGCGTTGACAATATCGCACTCGTACTTGCATATGATTTTCTACTCAATGCGTCAGCTACCACGTTCGCTTTTCCAGGATGGTATGATCATAATCTTTCAACAGTTCAAGCCAACGTCGTTGTCGCATGTTGAGTTCCTTTTGAGTGAAGAAATATTTGAGGCTTTTATAATCCGTAAAGATCTCCACTTTCTCCCCATACAAGTAATGCCTCCAAATTTTAAGTGCAAAAGATAATAAATGCTAACTCTAGATCATGAGTAGGATAATTCCTCTCATATTCTTTGAGTTGTCATGAGGCATAAAGCTATAACTTTTCCATGTTGCATAAGAACACATCCCAACCTTTTGCCCGAAGATCATCAGTAGATGACAAATCCTCCGAGCCGGATGGTATTGTCGTAATAGGTCTTTGAAATAAGTCTCCTCTCGAGTTCTTGAAAACTCTTCTCACATTCTTCGCTCCAACCGAACTTTGTATCTTTCCGAGTCACCGAGTCATGGATTAGCGATTCGAGAAAATCCTTCCACGAATCTCCGATAATAACCAAATAAACCGAGAAAGCTACGATTTTGGTCATCGATTTAGGTTGTTCCCAACTTTGAATAGCTTCAATCTTTCTTTGGGTCAACAGATATTCCATGACTTGATACCACGTGCCCAAGGAATGCTACTTCTTCAAGCCGTAACTCACATTTCTTCAACTTGGCATAAAGCTTATATTCACGGCTTTTAGAGTGTCGACCTCAAGTGTTGCTTTCATGATCTTCACGGCTTTTGGAATAAATAAGGATGTCATCAATAAAGACGCCACAAAGTGATCTAAATATTCCTTGAATACTTTGGTTCATCATATCCATGAAGGCGGCGGGCATTAGTCAATCCAAAGGACATGACTAGAATTCATAATGCCCGCATCGAAGTTCCGGAAGTCGCTTTGGAATGTCACGATTCTAATCTTCAAATGGTGATATCTCGAACGAAGATCTATCTTTGAAAAGAATTTGGCTCATTCAGAATCGGTCAAACAGTCATCAATACGTGGCAATGGATACCTATTTTTGATGGTGACATGATTCAATTCCGATAATCAATACAAAGTCGCATACTCCCATCTTTCTTCTTCACGAATAGAATGGAGCACCCCAAGGAGAAGTACTAGGATGAATAAAGCCAAATGTCTAACAATTCCTGCATTGGGTCTTTAACTCCTCAAAGTTCAATAGAGCCATTCGATATGGGGCTTTGGAAATAGGTTTTGTCTGGGGTTCAAGGTCGATACAAAATTCAATTTCACGCCTGGGGTAGGCCAGAAGTTCTTCGTGGAATACGTCCGTGAAATTTATTAACAATAGAAATATCGCTCAAAACCCGACGATTTTTGTTTAAATCGTGACATGAGCTAAAAAAGCTTGACATCCGCTTTTTCAATAAACGAATAGCTTTATGGCTTGAGATTACCGTGATTGATTTTAATGGTTTGGTCGTTTGAATTAGCGATAATAGGTTGATTAGGAATATGAAAGCTAACAACCTTACGAAAACAATCAATTTTTGCATGATAAGTAGTTAACCAATCAATCCACGGAATCACGCCAAATGCAAGTATTTTTAATGAAATAAGATCGACAGGTAATGTGAGGGTACCGATTTGAACCAAACAAGACTTATAAACAGTGGATGTAATGAAGGTTTCTCCCAACGGAGTTTCCACAGATAAGTCAAAGTTTAATTTCTCCGGAGTCAAATTTAATCGATGAGCGCAAGTAGGAGAAATAAAAGAATGGGTAGAACCCAGATCAAATAAAGTATAGACTTCATTAGAGTTTATGATAAGCTTACCCGTGATGACCTCATTCGGATTCCTTGCTTTTTTGGGGAGGTCACAACAAACGCCTCCTTGCTACTGGGTTTGAATTTTACGGGATGGCCTTTGGTGCCTCCATCCTAAATTGATTTGTCTTCTGTGAAATGACAAAATCGAGCTAAGTGACCTTCTCTTCCACAATTATAACATGCTTTGGATGGCATGACGCAGCTTGATCGATGTGTCCCTCTCCTCATTTTGAAGCATATGATAGGTGGTCTTTCTCCTTCCTTAACAACGGGTCTTTGGTCGACGCTCTTTCCATCATTGTTGAATCTCATTTTCTTGAAATGTCCATTCTTATTGTTTTGGCCCCGATTACCACCGAAGTGGTTACCATATCTCGCCCGTTGATTCCTCCACGCTTGTTGTCACCGCTCGATGACTACTCTCATTGGTATTATAATTTTGTCACCGCTTCTTTTAGTTCGTTGACTCATTATCGCTGTTCCACTAATCGAGCCTATTTACAACATCCGAATACAAACACGGTTTATGAGAAATAAGATGTTGACGTATCTCCGACTTCAAACCTCTTAAAAACATTCGCGCCATTCTCTCTTCATTATCCACCAAGTGGGACGCAAACCGTGATAACTCCGCAAATTTTGCCTCGTATTGCGACACGATCATATTGTTTTGTTCCAACTTGATAAACTCCACCTCCTTTCATGTGGCGAATACTTTCGTGAAAGTATTTGTCGTTGAACGACTCTGGAACTTCTCCCAAGATATCTTCATCTGCAGAAGTTGAGTACGCGTTTCTGGAATTCCCACCAAGAATCTCTCTCTCCGCTTGACATAAAAAGCGTGAAGGGAATCTTTTGCTCCTCGGAACATCCCAAGACATCAAATATCTTGGTAATCTGCTTTATCCATGCTTCCGCCGTAAGTGGTTTTGCTCTCCCTTAAACTCCGGTGGTCCCAGCTCCTTGAATTGTTTAGCGGTGACCGCCCGAGAGTTTTCCGTGTTTCCACCCACGTTTTGGGCAGAGTCGTTCTCGCTTCTGTCATTGCATATAAATCGTATAAAGCCTCTGAACATTTGATCATTCATCATTTGGTCAAGTTGTTGTTGTTGTTGCATGAGGATTGTCGCCTTCGATGCACATTATCCGATTATTGATATGTGGTGAATCAACGATCGCTGCGCTCCATTCTATTCTCAACATTCTCGGATGTCATTTTCGATCATCGCCACAAAACAAAAGGTTAATTGACATGTAACAAAATATCCCTATCTTCCTGACCAACCAATAAAATAAAGACATAAACTTAGTGTAGGTCATACTAACGAAGGTATTCCCGCCTCTCCCTCGTAGTAGTATTATTCTCACATCTTAGCCAGGATCATATCCCTAAGCTCGATACTAACCGTGACGCCCCAAAATTAGGTATACATCACCCATCTTGGGTCACCACTTACATGGTATGTAATTTAAATACAACTTAATACATAAAATGTGAGTTTAAATACAAATATCGCCTCACTAGATATTATACAAACTCAAAAAGGAGTCCTCATTACAATTATTATCACACTATTTCACGAATAGTGAGGACTACTAATGCTATCTTCGTGACTATCACTCGCTTCCTCGACTCGTCTCAAATTATATTCTCATTTCAAGAGAATCTGTGAAAGAAAGGGTGAGCTCAACTAGCCCAAGAAGAAATATTATGACTAAGATAATGCGTAATAAATTATCAATAGTCTTCAACAATGTTAAACCGATAAAATACAATGTATAACTAGTTTAATCTGCAGCGGAATAAGCAATCCATTAAAAGAGTCAAGTAGAAAATAAAGTCTACTATCTTTTAGGTTTTAAAAGGTTTTTCATCATTTATTATATAATTTGAGACTCGACTTTAATAAATATTCCACATCATCGAATCACCCCTCTCGCACTACTACCAAGGATATTCTTTAAGATCACGACCACAATTATTCATGCACTACGGGCCAAGAATATTTGTGTATTCATTAATGGTCATGATCATGCCAACAATCATCCACCAATGCACTACTACCAATCGAGGATTTTTATCACATCATTTGTAACATTACTACCATGATTACACCGAATAGTCTCTGTTATAATCATACCAAGTCCATCTATGCACTACAGACCCACGATGACTTTCAACATAATATAAAATATGAGGATGATGACAATGATATAAGAATTCAATAAAACAAGTTCAAGAATTATTTTATCCAGAATTATTAACGTCCAAATTATCAACACGATCTTGCTTTTGTAGAGTAAAATTCAAGAATGATCGTAAGAATATTTCCAAGAAAAGATCTTTGGATGAAACGCAAATATCAAGGATATTCCACTAATTTCATGGAGTATACAAGTCAAATTTTTAACCAACTGGGTATAATAAAGAATATAATAACAAAAGAAATCACCATGCAAGCGATGAATCGCATGCATGAGGTTATTCCAATGTAATAATAAATAATCGAATCAGTCCGTGTAAAAACGCATGAAGAAAGGATGTTCCAATGTAATAATAAAGAATGTCACCAAGTATAGGGTAAACCACGTATCAAAGTTATTCCAATGAATAATAAGCAATGGAATAACAACAGCTTCTCTTCATGAATAAGAAAGAATAACACCCTTACTTTTGGTAGGAGATTGAATCTTTACAGAAGAGTAGTAATAAAAAATACTCTTCTTCTTTCTCTTATTCTCTCTATACTTTCTCTCTATAGCTTGAATGAATTAAGTGAAAAATAATGAAGCCCTAGGCCTCTATTTATAGAAGATTTCTAAACTTAAAGACCGCCGTGTGAAAAGCGCAAGTGGCTTGACGACTAATGATGTGAAAAGAAAAGTGGTTTGATGCACGTAATGTGAAAACGACAAGTGGTTCGACGCTCGTAATGTGAAGCGACAAGTGGTTCGACGCTTTGTAATGTGAAACGACAAGTGGTTCGACGTCTGGTAAAGGTAATTACTATTAACGAAGGTAAATACTATCGATCGGCGAAGGTAAATACTATTCACAAGGGTAATTACTATTGACGAAGGTAATTACTATTATCGACGGTAAATACTTATTCACAAGGGTAATTACTATTGACGAAGGTAATTACTATTAACGAAGAGACTTCTTAGATGATGACATATGAGCCCCCATAAAATAATCAAACTTACCACAAATTATTTTATTTTCATCAACACATATTTAATCTTTCAACAATTATTAATCATTTATAACTTGTCGTCTCAATTATTGATTTAATACTATAACATATTATACTGAGATGATCTTGTGACAATAATTGAATCAATAATATAAGAGATATGATCACGGTTGATTCTTCGTAGCAATAATTGAGCATAGCTGAGTGACTTCTCACGTAACCATCAATAATCAATATCGTGTAGTAACAAAATACTCTTCTTCTTTCTCTCTTATTCTCTCTATACTGTAAGACCCCAACTTTTATAAATAAAGATGAATTTTTCTATAAATATTATTTTTGAATATTATGGAATAAATTTGATATAATGTTATAGTTGTGGGTAATATTTATAAATTTTGCAAAGTATGCAAGTTGTTATAAAATATTCGTTTGGTCGGGGAATATTCTTTTTAGGAATATTCGCATACAACTACTCAATCATTGGTGAACCCTGAATAGAATTATTGTCGGATTGAGAAAAACGACAAAAATATTTTATAAAAATAACTACGGAGGTGTTACCGTTAAAGCTGTTGAACTACCCTATGGTAAAAGTACAAAGAATACGCTGTGGTTGCAAGAAGACACTACCAGATTGATTATTGATGCTTACGTGAGAAGTCACTCAACCTATGCTCAATTATTGCTACAATGAATTGGCGTGATCATATCTCTTATATTATTGATTCAATTATCATTGTCAAAGATCATCTCAGATAATATGTTATAAGATTAAATCAATAATTGAGACGACAAGTTATAAATGATTAATAATTGTTGAAAGATTAAATATGTGTTATGATTTGTGGTAAGTTTGATTATTTTATGGGGGCCTATATGTCATCATCTAAGAGTCTCTTTCACAATAAGAATTACCTTTGTGAATAAGAATCACCTTCACAATATAGTATTTACCTTCGTCAATAGTAATTACCCTCGTGTGAATAGTATTTACCTTCGTCAATAAGTAATTACCTTCACCAATAGAATTACCCTCAGGAATAGTATTTACCTTCGTCAATAGTATTTACCTTCGTTAATAGTAATTACCTTTACCGACGTCGAACCACTTGTCGCTTCACATTACAGCATCGAACCACTTGTCGCTTCACATTACAAAGCGCCAAACCACTTTTCTTTTCACATCATTAGTCGTCAAGCCACTTGTCTTTTCACACGCAAGAAAAGCTAAGCTAGAAATCTTCTATAAATAGAGGCCTAGGGCTTCATTATTTTCACTTAATTCATTCAAGCTATAGAGAGAAAGTAAGTAGAAAGAATAAGAGAGAAAGAAGAAGAGTATTTTGTTACTACACCGTCATAAATTCCATCTCCTACCAAAAGTAAGGGGTGTTATTCTTTCTTATTCACGAAGAGAATCATTGTTATTCCATTGCTTATTATTCTCGTTGAATAACTCAGATACGTGGTTTACCCTATACTTGGTGACATTCTTCTATTATTCTCGCTGAACATCCTCGTCTCGAACATCATAAATTTGGTGACTTCACGTAAAGATCAATAATCAATACCGTGTGCTACTTATGCAACCACGCCAGACATCGTCCTTTTTACCACCGGGTAGTTCAATGCTTTTAACGGTAAAATACCTCCGCCGTTATTTTTATAAAATATTTTTTATCGCTTTCTCGATCCGACAATAATTCCGTTAGGGGTCCACCAATGATTGAGCCGTTATGCGAATATTCCCTAACAAAAAGAATATTCCCCGACTAAACGAATATTTTATAACAACTTGCATACTTTGCAAAATTTATAAATATTACCCACAACTATAACATTATATCAAATTTATTCCATAATATTCAAAAATAATATTTATAGAAAAATTCATCTTTATTTATAAAAGCTGGGGTCTTACAGTGTGCCTATAAAAAGATGACCTTTGGCCTGATTAATGCTGGAGCCACCTATCAAAGGATGATGAACTTTGTCTTCCAGAAGCAGCTGGGGAGGAACATGGAGGTGTACGTGGATGATATGATCGTGAAGAGCATTAATGTTCAGAAGCACTTGGATGATCTGGAGGAATGTTTTCAGACTGTCCGTCATCACAAGTTGAGGCTCAATCCTACAAAGTGTACCTTCTGCTCGGTGCGGGGAAGTTCCCAGGTTATCCGGTCACCAAAGGCATTGAGGCCAATCCGGAGAAGATCTAGGCTATTCTCGACATGAAGACTCCTCAGTCGTTCAAAGACGTTCAACGTCTGACTGGTAGAATTGCAGCTTTGAGGAGGTTCATGTCCAAATCTACAGATAGATGCTTGCCATTCTTCGACACACTGAAGGGACCGAAGAATGCAAAAACGTTCCAGTGGACTTCGGAGTATGAAGACGCCTTCCAAGGCATAAAGACATATTTGTCTTCGGCTCCTTTATTGGTGAAGCCTTCTATATCAGAGACTTTGTATTTATACCTGGCTGCTAGTTCATTGGCAGTGGGAGCTGTTTTGATTCGAGAGGCAGGGGGAAAGCATTATCCGGTTTATTATGTCAGCCATGTCCTAAGAGATGCTGAAACCAGGTACCCAAATATTGAAAAATTTGCCTTTGCTTTGATAATTGCTAGTCGAAAGCTTTCGCAATATTTTCAAGGTCATTCTCGTTGTTTACACGGATCAACCAACAAGAAGGTGATGAGCAAGCCGGTTTTTCGGGAGACTAAGCGGCGTAGACGATGGGATTATCCCAAATTTTTAGTGAATATCATCCCCGAACTGCTATCAAAGGGCAAGCCTTGGCCGATTTCATGGTGGAATGCTCGTTCTCCGAAGCAGATGCAGAGCTGCCAGAAGTTGAGACGTCCGATCGAGCAATTGCGCTTTCTTGACACCTGTAATTCATGGACCACAGATGCCGATGGGTCTTCTACTGTGAATGTCAGTGGAGCAGGGATTATTTTGACAAGCCCAGAGGTATTCAAAGTGCAGCAGGCCATCAGATTTGGGTTTAAAGGCCGAGTACGAAGCAGTGCTAGCAGGAGTTCGACTGGCGAAGAGTCTAAAAGTTCAGAAACTGATCATTTACAGTGACTCTCAGTTGGTCGTCAAGCAATTATCAGGAAATTATGAAGCTCGTGGGACGAGGATGATCAGGTATTTGGCAGAGTTAAAAGACCAGCTTCAGTACTTTGTCTCTTATGAGTTTCAGGGCATAGAACGTAACGACAATTCCATTACCGATGCATTGTCGAAGCTGGCCATTACGGATGCGGATGTTTTCAATGGGTCGGTTTATTTGGAGGTTTTGCAGCAGCCGAGTATTCAGCATGAAGCCGTAATGTGCATTGAATGTTCCAACTGCTGGATGACTCCTTACATCGAATATCTAGCAGATGGCGTCCTTCCTTTGGATCAGATGCTGGCAAAGAAGATCAAGTACAAGAGTGTCAACTTCGTTCCTATTGATGGGGATCTTTATCGAAGGGCATTTTCGTCACCATTATTGAAGTGTCTGGTTCCATCTGAGGCCGAGTATGCTCTTCGGGAGGTTCACGAGGGTATTTGCGATGACCATATGGCTGCTAAGTCATTAGCTTACAAAAGACTTCGGCAGGGGTACTACTGGCCTACGATCTTCAAGGAAGCTACAGTGTATGTGAAAAATTGTGAGAAGTGCCAGCTCAACTGTCCGATCCCACATCAGCCACCAGAAGAGCTATACTCGATCTTATCTCTTATACCATTTGCTGTCTGGGGGTAGATATACTGGGCCCGTTGCCAAAAGCGAAAGGTCAGGTCAGTTTCATTATAGTGGCTTTCGATTATATGACCAAATGGGTAGAAGCGAAGCCACTTCGGTTGATAACGGAGCAAGAGTGCTTGATGTTCATGAAGGAGTCCGTAGTGTTCCGATTTAGAATTCCTAAGGTGGTGATATCAGACAACGGACGCCAGTTCGCGGGATCGAAGTTTGAAGGATTTCTGAAAGAGCTGGGAGTTCAGCACAAGAAGACTTCGGTGGCTCATCCACAGTCAAATAGGCAAGTTGAGGTGATAAACAGAACGCTGCTGAATGGGATCAATCGCAGACTGGACGAAGCTAAAGGAAGATGGTCAGAGGAGCTGCTCAGTGTATTGTGGGCTTACCGGACTACCCCGAGGACTACAACGGGGGATTCACCTTTCAGATTGGCCTATGGTACTGATGCCTTAGTCCCAGTCGAGATTGGATCTCCAAGTCTTCGGGTTAGTCAGTTCAAAGAAATCTATAATGAAGAAGGACTGAAGGTCAACTTGGATCTATTGGAAGAAGTCAGAGAGGTGGCTTTGATCAAGTTAGCATCCTACGAACGAAGAGTAGCCAAGCGTTATAACAAAAGGGTTAAGCTTCGTAAATTTGAAGTGGGAGATTTTGTCCTCAGGGAAGTCGAAGCGTCTACGCCTCAGAACATGGGAAAGCTGATGCCGAATTGGGAAGGGTCGTATGAAGTAATTGAAGTACCAAAGCCCGGGACTTATCGGTTAAAGGCATTGTACGGATCCGAGATCAAGAACACTTGGCATGCCGGCAGACTTCGGAAATATTTCCAATAGAGATCGAGTCAGTTTATCAGAAGTCTGTAAATGATGGTTCCTCATCAATAAAAGATTTACTTTTTTGCAAATTGATCTTCTTCATATTGGTCCTAAGTTCACAATGAAGTAAGGAGGTATGGTCGGACTCGCTGGCCATTCGATGGCAGCCTTATTGTCAGGTGTGTCCTTATGAATTTGTTCTACCGCGAGTGGTAAACAAAAGGCACTGAAGTAAGGAGGTATGGTCGGACTCGCTGGCCATTCGATGACAGCCTTATTGTCAAGTGTGTCCTTATGAATTTTTTTTACCGCGAGTGGTAAACAAATTCCATGGTCCTCATAAAATTGTTCTACCGCGAGTGGTAAACAAAAGGCACCGAAGTAAGGAGGTATGGTCGGACTCGCTGGCAATTCGATGGCAGTCTTATTGTCAGGTGTGTCCTTATGAATTTGTTTTACCGCGAGTGGTAAACAAATTCCATGGTCCTCATAAAATTGTTCTACCCCGAGTTGTAAACAAATGTCCTTATATACTTGTTTTACCCCGAGTGGTAAACAAGATCTTGATGGTGCAAAAAGGATCAGCCGAATTCACCTTACACAGGACCTGTCTCACACTTCGGAAATGATGAGTATGCATTACTTTATTAAGTGTTCAGATCAGTTCGTTCAGTTCAATTCATTCAATTCAGTTCATTGAATTCAGTTCACTTCATTTCTTAACTTAACTATTATATGCCTTACCTGATTCACAATCTAAGCTAAGTTCATACAGATTAATTGATGCCGAATTATTGACAAGAAACAAAATACTCAGAAGTCATGCGAAGGAAAACTGAAATTTCATTCATAATTAAAACAATTACATACACAAAATAAAAGTTTTTTATATGAATCTTAACATTAAAAAGCAGAAAAGACATATTCAAGCACCACCCTCATCTTCAGAGTCAAGAAGGGCCGGGTCTAATTGAGCTGCAAACAGCTTCTCCTTGCCTCGATCCCGACAGACTTTGTACCCTTCAGAATAAACCTTCGTAATTCAAAGATTTAATTCATCGAGGCGGTATTGATTCGCTGAATCGCTTGCAAACCTCTTCAGTCAGAAGAGGACCTCGTTCCTCAAGCGATTTTATTTGGCGACGAAGTTTATGACGCTTGGCCCTATATGCCTCTTTGTCGTCCTGAGCCTTTGCCTGAACTTCACCAAGTTGAATCGCTGAGCTTCGGTTGGCTGAGGCGAGTTCTTCATTTTTGGTCTTCAGAATTAAATTCTCTTCAACTAGCCCAACATTTATATCTGTTAATGACTGCTGACTGGCCTCAGACGCTTTTAGCTCCTCTTTCGTTGCTTTTAATTCGTCATCAGATGCCTTCAGGCCCTCTTTGGCTTGAGCCAATTCCCTCCGGAGGCCCTCCTCGGTATGAAGAAGACTTTCATATTGACTTTTCTCCCGAGCCAACGTCGCCTTCAACATATTATTTTCACTTCGCACAGCCTCTTCTTCGGCTTCAGCATTTACATGACTGGGGCGTAAACGCCCGAAGACTGCATTTGCCTGCATATGTTCAACAGGATCCAATCAGTTTCAGATACTTAAGCAAGAAAAGAAATGTATAAACCAAGAAAATTGTCACTTACCTTCGCCAAGTAGCTCATGCCTTCATCAAGCAGATCCCATTCGAATGATTACCAAATCGGTGATCGTCGGTTTCTCGAACGAAGGCCTTAAAGAGTTAAAATGGGAAATTGGCGTTGAACCGAGGCCATAAAGTAGGCGATCCCATTGCATCATTCTGGAATTCTTGAGACGAGGGCTTCGGGGGGGGGGGGGGAGGAAGGCATAGGCTGGTCACGAGTTGGTGAAGGGTCCATGTATACATTATCGGGGGATGGTGACCGAGAAGGAACGGGCTTGTGCAATGATAAAGGAATGATTATGGGGCTCGTTTGGCTATTAGAAGGGTGTTTCCTTTTTCGAGATAGGGCAGGGGCAGGTTTGATTTGCTCTTCGTCCTCAGAAACTTGTATTTCCACGGGAGGTACAAAAGGCGGAATGGTTGATGACGAAGGCACTCAGAGCTCTTCGGTGGTTAGTGGTGTGACTTTAGTTCTTAACTTCTTGACTCGAAGAAGGTTTTTTCGATCGTGAGCGGGCAGATCGAGCAAACCTCCTCGAGGGGGGGCTGAGTTGGTAATCGGTTCAGTTTCTGGGTTGAGTTCAGCAGAAGTTGGGATAGGGGTTGATCGGGGCTTTTGGATGGCCCTCTTCTTCCCATGAGGTCAAGAGTCTCTTCCGTAGAGGAGGTTCATCGACTGCTCCTCTACACCGGGGTTCAAATGGTATCGCTTCATGGATTAGATCGGCTTCGGGTGCAGTCTCTAGTAGTGGAGGTTCAACAATGTTTTCTGCAGACTTCCTGGCCAAGAAATCTTTAAGATCTCTTACATCCGAAGATGTTGGCTTGATCAAAGACACTACAAGAAGCAAAAGAACACATATCAATATTTATATCATTAAAAGTTTCAAGTAAGTATGTGTCAGAATGATTCGGAACTTACATTTATGATCATATAACCATGCTTGTTTGGTAAGAAGACCGTAATCCCATTCCTTCGATGGGAAATTCTCGAAGAGCTCAATCATTTCACTTATCCGCTCGTCAGAAATATCACCAAAATCAGCAGAAACCTTATCTTGTGTAGTCCAAATCGTGCAGAGAAGAGATCTCGGCCTTTGATTTAAAAACCACCCTCGTGCCATCCTTTTGTGTCTTTGGAAGGGGTGGAAATCGATCGATCTTCTTTCAAATTTTTCACCGCCTTTGGCATCGCTTACCCAAGACCTTGTGTAAGACCCCAACTTATTATTAATGAAATTTAATTTTCTATATTATTATTTTGAAATAGTAAGGGTTGATTTGATTAATGTGGATAGTTATGGGTAAAATACTGCAATATTTCAAAATAAGCAATTGGTTATAAAATATTCATTATTGTTTTGGGAATATTCGTTTGGTCGTGGAATATTCTTCATTGTCGGGGGATATTCGTGACGACGGTAGTATCTTTTGTGGTCCCCATAACTGAAAGCGATTGTATGAAGAAAACGACAAATATAAGTTGTTTAAAAATAACTACAGTAGTTATTCTGAAGTTATCTTGTTAAAATACTTTGCGGTTAAAAACACACAGAAGACACTCAGTATTGCACCAATTATTGATTCTTACGTAAGAAGGCACTACTCAATAATGGTTATAGTAATTCTTATTCGATTTTTATTGATTTAATAATTGTTGCGTTGATATTTTATATTCATTGTTGTTTTTGATAATTGTCATTACACAAGATTTTTTCATTATCGAAGCAATAATTCATATTATCTCTAATAATATTATTAGATAACATTATTGGCAATGTCTAGAAAGTTCATCTTCAAGGAGAGGTTTGTCACCTAATCATGGGCCAATGAGAGAAATTCTTATTGGAAAGCCCCTCTTCCCAGGAACCGCACGTTGTCAATATTGTGATTCGTAATATTATTTGTGAATAATTAATTATTGATTCATATGATGAGGAAAATATTGATTTTATGTGGATATAGATGGAGAAAATTTTAATGTGACAATTGTTGAAAATTGAAATTTTATCTTTTTCTGATAAAATAATTCATTTAAATATATTATTATATTTTAATAATATAATAACGGTGATATTTTTACAACGAATGTGGGATATATGAGTATACGAGGAGGAAGAGTATTTTTGTTGCAATAAATGTTTAAAATATGTTAAACATGTCGGTGGACCCCATTTATTGACTGAAATTTGATTATATCCTGTAAAATTGCCCGTTTGTAGATTTCGGTCAATTTCTGTTTGGAATTCAGAAAAACTTTCTTCTACAAAGTTGTAGATAATTGAATTTCCTATAAAAACTTGCGAGATTCGAATTTTCTGATAAAAGGGCTATTTATTATGAATTATTGCAGTTTCGAAGCTCCGAAATAATTGATTTTTGGAAGTTTAAAATATTTAAAATAGGAAAAACGTTTTTTTTACACTTGTGGGCCTCATGAAATATGTGCAAAGTGCTGAAGCTAGAGGATTCAAAGTGGGCGTAAGAAAATTTATTTATATATTAATATTATATTAAATTTTCTCGCTTTTGGTGTTTCTAGCAATTTCTATAAATAGGGTGTTTAGGTTAGAATTGAAAATCACACCGAAATCTGAAGTTTTCTCTCTCTATTATCGAGCGTATTCTTGTGAGTATTTTGAATATACTTTGAGTATTGATATACGGTGCAAGTCCAAGTCATAGCCTATATCCGGTGTTTCAGCTAGAAGTACTGATCTTTCGAGGTAAGGGATATTATTATTTTTCGTAATGATATTATTTCTTCAATATCATTATCTTTCAAATATTGATCTGAAGTTTTATCAAATTTGGAACTTTTGGTGTCTGAGTTACTTATTCACGATACTGACTATTCACGATATCTGATCTTATTCATTTAATAATCTGACTATTCATCAAAAAATAAAAATTTTCCTTTTAAATCTAAAATATCTATTGTGGATACTAGCTTTGATTGTATCCATGTTTTGATCATTCTTGAATTTTACACCACTATGATTATTTTTGAGGTATTTTGGACATGGATAAAACAAAGTACGAATCCTTAATCCTTAATCCTTGTCATTTTGTTTCACCGGATTCGCTTTTTTTAAAAATATTTTTCATCATCCTCGGTCTTAAATGATGATATTATTGAATATCTTTGGCCAGTAGTGCAAAGATGAATGATTTCGATGAATATCTTTGGCCCAGTAGTGCAAAGATGAGCAGTGTTTAGATGAACATGACCAATCGATGAATATCTTTGGCTCAGTAGTGCAAAGATGAATATTTGATTTCGGATGTATATTGATTGATGTTACAGGATAAAAGATAGGCGATGAACTTTTAAATTCATACATAGAAGATAGTAGTTTGCATTCTCTACTTAACACTTCTAATGAATTATTATTTTCATTGCGAATATTGATTTAAAAACTTGTTGTCTATCAGTATTCTATTAGATTTTTCCTGTTGAAGACTAATGATAATTTGTTGTATATTATCTTAGTCATAATATTCTTTCTTGGGCTAGTTGAGCTCACCCTTTTCCTTTTTGTTCCATTTTTCTTCTCGTGGAGGCGAGAATATAAGCGAGTACTTAGCCGGGGTATGGAATGAAGGTTCTAGAGAGAGTTGTTTAGTAGTCCTCACCATTTTGTAAAATAATGTATCAATAAATGTGATGAGAATTTATTTGAGTATAGATATTGTCTAGAAGATAATATTTGTATTCAAACTCACAGTTTTACTGTTGTAATAATAAAGTTGTAGTTGTTTCTGTACCATGTATTGACAACTCAGAATGGGTGATGTATACCTATTTTGGGGGCGTCACACCTTGAATCCCCTTTCTCGGGATTGGGCAACCTTGTAGACAGTAAAGAAAAAATCAAGCGTGGGCTCTATTCCGACTTTGTGACAAAATGCAATAAAGGCGAGAATATGAATGTAAGAGTTCAGCACCAGTTGAGCAAACCCGACGCCAATAAATCCCAGAAGAGTAACTAAAAAAATGTGGAGAGGAAATCGGACCCCCTTCTCCAGAATAGTCACCGGGACGCCCGTCCATCCTTCAGGCCGTTGGTACATTATCTCCTCAGACCTAAGAACTCTCACCAAATGGGTAGCAGGGATCTGATAGCGAGTCCGAATCCTTTGTAGCTCTATTTTCGTAACGGTTGATGGAATATTAGCATGGGGGTACTGTTCTTTGTTCCTGAAGAACGCAGAAGGATTAGGAAGGGATTTTGGAGGTAGGACTTTCTTTCCAGGAGTTGTTGCCTTAGGGTTCGAACTCGAAGCCCCCTTATTGGGGTTTGGGTTTGGGTTTGGTGGAATAGCGTTAATCGGTGTTATCAGTAGAGGCGAACCTTGCTCAGAACCTTGGGAAGCCATTGTTGCTAGGTTGCATAAAATGAGAAAGATCGAGAGAAAAGAAGAAAGATCAAGAGTCTAAAATTTCAAATGGGCGGGTAAAACTGTCAAAATTGGGGGAAATTGCCTTTTATACTGACGATTACACGGTACACGAGGGCGGCACATTAAATGCCAGTAATAATCATGATTTCAAATGGGCAACGTCCAATTCAAGATTCAGATATTAACCGGGTTAGACATTTCAATTGGGTTTCTGGTTTTTAATTTACCTTATGATTTTAATTCATTTCCGTTTGGGCCTGGGTAAGTTTTATTTTAGACCCATTTCAATCCTATCAGGTCCTATAATATCATAGACCATTTATAGTTTTCTTTTAAACTTCCTATTTAATAAAAAAACTAGGGGGCAATGTTGGGTCATGATATCTCTCCTATTGGGCCGAGTAGATTGTGCCTACTTATTTGATTAGTCCATTGGGTCCTCATTAGTGAGTCTTAAATTTATTGGGCTTAGTCACTATCCTGTTTCTGTTAAGTCCCTCCGAGATCGGGTTGGATCAGTGAGTTAACCCGTTAGATATTTTAATATCTCCAACTTTGACTGGTAATGATGAAAAAGCATGATGGTTGACTGTTAAAACTGCAATGCATTAATGTGGATGGGATTATAACCGGCCGGCGGCATAAACAGTGCATAAAAAAGGTGACAACCTGCATCCAGTCTGCAGAAATCACTGAGGAGTGGGGGGCGTGTCGACGACAGAATGGGTGGCACGATGGCAAAGGCGAAGAGTATAACCTAGCAAGGAAGTCTTCAAGCAAACGGTAAGTACACACACATAACTGATATTTTTATCTCTCAAGACTAGATATTATTATCCTCCATTGTTAATCCTTGTGAACACCGATACTGACTCTCACGCCTGAGCTATCCCCCGATGGTTGAAGCCGTCAAACTTTTGGTGTTGATCGTGTTTACTGTGCAGGATCAGGGCGTCTTACGTGATTGGAACGTCGGAGAAGATCTTGGCGTTAACAGCTGGAGAAGAGGCAAATCCAAATGCACAAAGTCAGATCTCTTTCGAGACGTTCAGTTGGTTTGGGGAGGAGAGATAATGAATGGATGAAGATAGAGAAGGTTTTTTTTTTTTTTTTTGGTTGAAATTGAATATGGTGGGTAGAAGGTTAAATTGGTAAAAATAATATTATTCAGATTATTTAAAAAAAATTAATTATCAAACAACATTTATTCATTTAGATACAATTCTAAACAAATATTCTATATTATTCAGATGTCTAAAATGTTCAAATTTTAACATTTAATTTTATCAAACACTACTTAAGTTTATATATATATATACACTTCGCTTCTCTATAACGAATTAAGGGCGGACAAAAAACGAATCGAATTTAGTGACAAAAAGTATAAAAAATTAGTATTTTATATTTTAACGACGATTTTGTCCAATTTATATATATATACTCCCTCCATTCCTAAATAATTGACGTTTTAAAAAAAAAATTTGTTCTAATTTATTTGTCGTTTACAACTTTCTAGGAGAATAAATTATTTACTTTTCTATATCACCCCTACCTTCTCTCATTGTTTCAAGAAATTCTCACTCTTAGTATTAATAGTTTTTAACTTCCCATAAAGGAGTAGTTATGGGATTTCACACATATTTTAATTATTAAATGATAGTATTAAATGACTTTTTTAATCCATGTATAAAAACCTTAAACGACACTTATTTAGGAACGGAGGGAGTATATATATAAATTCTATTTTTTTATATATAAAAAAAAAATTCCATCTTCTGATTCAAGAATTTTGAAACTATAAATTCTGTACTATTCTTTAAGTTTTAAAAGTATTTAATTCATTTTAACACCAATAAACTTGTGTGTTTTCTTTTATTTTGATAAACGATCAATACTTTATTGTACTCACTACCATAACTAATTTTACTACATAATTAATCTTGTCTCAGCAATTCACAATTGACAGAGAGAGGGACATAATTCATTGTGGTACGTACAGAATTTCCATTCTTTATTACATCTTCTTACTAGTAGGTGTACAAAACTTTCCTTCTTTTTGCTTCTTATTTCTATTCGTTACACAACTCTAATAGCTTGACAATGCAAGGCAGCCAGTCTCAAGCAAATCAAAGGACTTCTGCTTCAGAAATAGTTTGTTTGTAAACGACTTTGATATATACATGGACTCCGGCTTACCAGAGGATAATTTATCACCAATCAGGTGATACATAACTTCCTCTGCTAAACATAAACGAATTGTACTCATTACCTTCGCTTGGAGTTCATTCCTGTCATTTGTCGACATAGTCGCTAGTTTCTTTTTTAACGCCTTCACCAATCCCTACTGCACCAACAGATCATTTACCCTCTGTTGTCATAGTCTGAAATTCCTAGTCCCGTCAAACTTCATCATATCGAACTTTGTAACAAACGAACTTGATGCCATTGTTCTTCGCGTGTTCAATTCAACCCGAGCTTTGTTACCAATTTGTTAGGATTCGATCACACACACGCACATGACAGTAAAAAATTATCACATAAATTTGTGTGATTCTCCACTTTAGATAGTACACGGGAGCGACGTTATCTTTTATTATCTGAGTTCACAGGAGTTTACAGTAAAGAGTAAATATAATTGTTACTTCTATTCCAATCCTAATCCACATTATAGCCTAAATACTCATAATATTTGTAATTGGTATTTTCAAGAACTTTTCAGTTATGAGCTGCAGGTTCCTACAATAATAAACAAAGGATATAAAATCAGGCTGGTGAGATCCTGAGACATAAAATTAACAGAAGTTTAAACAAGGTATGACAAACTTTAGACGGACATTATAGTTTTTCAAAAAACCTACGCAAATAAAAATATAGGACATGAATATTGGATAGGAGTGTATTTAATTTTCATCTATTTATGTTTTGACCCTCAATGAGATAAATAGGTGAAATCAAATATACCTTCTGTCCAATAACCCTATCCCATATTATTGTCTGCATAGAGGAACTCATAGTTTTTAGGGGAAAAAGAGAGGCAAAAAAACAATTTACTAAGTTCATGGTAAACTGACTTATTCTCTTTTTATAATTTTATTATATAAGCTTATAAATGAAAATATCCTCCCAATATCCACGAACCTTTCTCTCTCTCCTCTTTCCAAATAGCCAATGAAAAAAAAAGTATTGCCTATTTATTAAAAAATAAAATAAAATAATGGAAAAGGTAAAATCAGATAAAGAGAGATCTAGAGAAGAAAAAACAACACATAATTGAAGTTGAAGATGGAGACAATTTGAAGTCAAACAAGCAAAGATAAAAAGGCATAGATATTGGAAAGTCACAACGAAAGGAGGCTAGTTGTTGGGTCCCACACTCACTTTCACCATTGGAAGAATACTTAAGGTATAGCATAAATATTTAGTTTTCTGATACACCCTATAATTTTTCCTCATCCTATTCTACCCCCCTTTATATCTAGATGGTGATTAACTAATTTCTAAATGCCGAGGAAGGAAGTATGGATGTCATGAAAAGTAAAAGAAATGCTGCGGTGAGCGTGGATCGAACACGCGACCTTCAGATCTTCAGTCTGACGCTCTCCCAACTGAGCTATCCCCGCAGTTGGGCCATCCAGGAATTGAACCTTTATGTGTACCCGAGTGGGAGGGACCAGACCGGCTGTGTTGCTCTTTTAAGTTTTTTTCAAACATGTATGTCTGCATATTTCTTTTTTTTCTTGTTTTGGACCTTCCTGCTATCTAATTAGTAGTTTCTATATCTGCACCGATAACTATAAAACATAAGTGAAGAAGCTCAACTGCAAGTTACAAATTCCTCATGCTATATATATATATATACCACCAGCTTGGTTTTTGGTTTTGTAGGAACTTGAAAATTAAATGATCAAGCAAACACCCACTTGGAGATCAAATGTGTAAGTCTGACAAGTTCGTGCTTCTAAATTTCTCTCATATATTTTTATTCCGTGTCAAAAGTAAACTTTGAATATAATTGATCTACTTACACAAATAAATATACACAAACAAAACTATAACTTTATAACCTCCTTCACTCTCTCTCTCTCCTCCTTGCTCATAGGCTCATAGCTGGCGGCTTACCTAGCTCCTCCGCGGCTAGAGGAGACATACATAGGATTAGGTGCTATTTGAACGTTACCAACTCTTGTCTTCTCCATTCGAGCTCGTCGAGCTGCTTCTTGGATCTGCCGATCATGATCTTTAAGCATCTGATCTACATTGTTTGATGGAACAAGCAGCGGCCCAGAGAAATGGATCTTGGTTCCCTTCAAACCATGACCATTCTAATTATATTCAAAAATAACTGTTAGAACTGTTAAGAATAATGATGTACTACAATTACAACCACCAGTACACACACATCTACACATTATAAATGGTTGTGTTGGGAAGATATAGTTATTGTAGTGTCGGCAAAGATATGATATTCCAATAGTAATCCTTAAAAAAACATTATTAGGGTTGATCTTGGACACAGAAATTACTAGAGGCTTGGGCACAGGACATTTCACAAAACTACATACAAAAAAAAACATGTTTCAAGTTTGTCTTGGGAAAGTTCTGATATAGTAAGAAATATTTCAGCCATTTCTGAAAAATCCATTTCAACAACCAAGTAATTTTATTTGATTTTTTACTTGATCATCTATTCATGGTATATATATTAAAATTTTTATAATCAAACTCACCACAACTGATTCTTTAGTACTGGCTCTTAAATTATCCATCTGCCGAGAACCAGTATTTCCCTGGGTTTGATGCTTCCTATCCTGCTTCCTCGAGCTCCCCAACTTGTCAAATGATCCTGAAAACCTACCCACTTGATCAGTTGCTTCTGTATGTGAAGGAGCAAATTTATCTCCGGACTCTACAGTCAACGAAGTCCTAGATGCAACTAAACCAGAGATTAATGACAAGTTGGTTCTGGTTGAAACCATGGAAATATCATCATATTTCTTCCCAGCCTTTGTCCAACCAACGCCTGGCACCAATGGCCCTGAATATGAAGCTCTGTTTGGAGGATGTTCCATTTGATCTTTACTCATTTCTTTCAGAGCTTGTGTTTGTCTAGGTAGATCAATAGGAAAGCCAGAAGCAGCTTCATCCTTATGGGGGTTGAAAAGCTCACTTCGGGTTTTTGGATTCGAACGTCCTCTTCTCTGTTATATATGAAAATTAATTAATTGACACAGAGACCAAAGAAAAATAAGTTAAAGAAAGGAGGACAATTCATATGAGATCCAATTTCATTGAGTGGGATTTTTTTTTCTTCTTCTTTTTTTTTTTCCTTTGATGGGAGGAAGGTCCCAGATATTTGCCCTTTCCTCAGATGTAGTGGAGGAAGAGAGCCAGAGAGGGACTGAAAATGATAAAACCTGCAAGTTCCCTTTAACTTGGACAGTAGATTTGGGCTGGTAACCTGATGGATGGGCAATTAAAGTCGCTTATATGGAACTCAAGCAAGAACAATTTACAGCAAGTACAATCAAAGCTAGATGTGAACTCTTTAATGTAATGCAGAACATATTTTAGACTGAAGGTTCTATATCTAGCAAAATTAAGTCTAGCCATCATAAGTTCTTCGAACTTGTTATGTGTATTTTCCTTGGATGCGTACCACGTCCTGACAATATGCTGAAGAGAGATGAAAAAGAATATAATTTTAAACTATGCTTGTTATGTGTATTTTCCTTGGATGCGTACCACGTCCTGACAATATGCTGAAGAGAGATGAAAAAGAATATAATTTTAAACTATGCTTCAGGTACCTGCATTGATGTGATTAACTCAGCATTAGCTTCAGGAGCTGGAACAGCCTGAGATTCTTTTGATCCTCTCATCTCGCGATCAACCTTTTTGCCCTTAACTTCTCCTGCTCCTTGCCTTAAAGAAAAAATCGCATCATTAGCATTGTGAAGACCACCATGGATGGCAAGGCATACATGTAACTACAAAAATGGAACTGTAACATGTCCTAGAAACCTTTACTGGAACAGAAAAATAAAATAAAATAAATTTATTCAAAACCAAGCTACAAAGACTACGGTCACTAGTTCAGTAAAAATAATCACCATATGTTTCTCATAGGAATCAAACTAAATTAGTGAATCCATATTATTTGTTCAGTTTATTAGCATACTCCACCATTGACCACAGATACTGATATTTTTGTCCCAAGTGACTAGCTCTTAGACTGTGTTGAGAATCATATCACCATCCACAAAATATCTGCAGCTGATAGATAAAATGACTCAATATAATGGAGCATATCACTATGTTCTAAGTTTGTTTCTTTCAAGCCACAGATTCTAGGTGTCATTTATCAGACATAATGGGGCATAATGGTCTAGAGATATCAGTATTGGCTAATGCAACAATATTTGGTGTTGGGCAATAATCAGGTATATTATTTTCTATAAAAAAATCAGGTCCATGATATAAATTAAGCAACCGTTATGGGTGGCATTTCAAGACGGATTATTTTCTTTCCCTCTCATTTTTCCAATTTCTAAACATGGTAAAACCAATATCTATGCCACGAAAAATTACTAGATTAGACGTACCTCTACAATCAAAAGATTCAAAACCCCAAATTCTGTTTTATTAGTTCAAAACCTCAAAGATATGAGCCTAGATCTAATTTGTCTATAAAAGTTAAGCTATATTTTACATATTTGAGTTAGATCAAGGAGGTTTTGTTTGATGAAGCTACAAATTAACAATATTGCTCTTACCACATTCTAACCATCTATTTGCCCATTAAAGTCTTGACCTTGCCAGTTTAATTATATGTTTTTCAAATACAATATTTATTAAGATATGCAAACTTTCTTTTTAAAGATGAAGGAAGTTTATATGAAATGACACTGTGTAATTCAACCCAAAAAAACACAAATTAATTATCACATTAAATAATTATTAATTCAAGAATGCACACCTTCTGGCTTCTTCATCCCGCAGTTTTGCATCAATCTCTTTGCTGGGAGGATATTTAGGTAAACTTGATGGATCACAAGCATGTGGTTTTATCGTAAAGAACTGCCAGAAAAAGTGTTAGTAGTCAGCAACTTACAAATACCATAGCTCATCGCATGATTATAAAGAATGAAAAGAAGATGATGGTCTGCCACTGTAGAAACACTTGGATAAATCTCGCTCTTCAAAGAATGTAATTGACTAGACAAATTATATAACTACATGATAGCCAGCTGAAGGGGCAATTTATAGACTCTACCATCGAAATATAAGGGTAGAAAGATGAAGTTTTCCTTTGCAGCATAAACAAAAAAGGAGGATTAAAAAAGAAAAAGAAAATTTGATGGCAATAGCCAAATACTCAAAGGAGAGTTCCTCAGTGTTTGTAGACTTGATCTTCAAAAGAGAGCTCTTTATCAGTACCACTGAAAATTATAGGAGTATTAATATTCTATAATCTACGACAATAACATAACCTTCAATGCATTCGTTTATGGCATCAGGGGGGTGCCGGGGGAGGGGGGGAATTGACCTCCAATTGAAACTATTTCCACATCATACAGGAATTTTATCCTTTCTTATAACTAAAAGAAAAATACATGCCTCACTCTTAAGAGCAAAAGCTGCGGTTCCTCTATGAGCAGGATCTATTGCAAGTAAAGCCTCCATAAGCCCCACAGCAGCATCAGGAAAATCTTTAAACGTTTCTGCAAGACGTCTTCTATAAGGATGTAGAGGCTTGAACACCGTTGATTTATGTAGCTTTGATTTTTTCCAATAATCCTCAGATGGTGAGCCACAGAGTTTAAAAATTTTATGCAATTGCTCAACCTACAGATGTGCAAAAAAATAAACTACTGGTTATTTTAAGTTCATAACCAGGTGGCAACACTAGCATGCATAGTGTAACTCGAAATAGAGGAAAAGAGATGAAGCTTCGTTCAATTAAAACACTGCAAGGTCTTATAATAAGCATCATGAGGAGAGCCATACATCATGTAGATCCACAAAGAACATCATGTAGACCCACAATGAACATCTTGTAGTTAAACCACCATAAAAAAGTATATTGTATCCCATCTACAGGGTTTAGACAAAAAAAGAGCCTAAAACTGCATCCAAATGAATGCACTATCTGGTTTGCAACCATCCCAAATGCAGAAAATTGATGAAGCTTGTATGGCAGCTAAAACGTTTACGCACTAAAATGTTCAGAAGAAGTAGGATAGGAGAGGAGGTTGTGGTTTAACACAAAGAACAGAGCTCAAAAGAAAGATACTAGTCTTTCTTCTCTTTGAACCATGTGAGACAAGTAATAAATGTCATCAAAATCGAACCATATAAACTGCTGAGAAAGTGAAACGTTGAAGAGGACACTTTGGTCGTCTAAATGAATAGGCGGGATCTGCATGTGACTCCCAACCCAAAGTGAGCATATTTCAACAATTTAATCAATCAACGGAGGTTTACCGTCTACCCGCGTGTGTGTGTGTGATTAGACAGATGTGTATGTATGTAAATCAACTCTTGTGTGTGTGTGTGTGTGTGTGTGTGAATAGACAGACGTGTATGTAGATCAGTAGAATATACATATAAGTATATATTACAATTTTTTAAGGAATATCAGTCAAAACAAGAACTAAATAGAAAGTGATACAAGCAACAATTACTTAATATTTTCATTTGCCGAGAGACTGTCACAATCAGTCTTGTTATGACAAAAGTAGTCACCTATCAGTAAATTATCTTTATAGAAGTTACTATTTGAAAAGAAAGGGGAAAGAATTTTAGTGTCAATGAATATGGATTGGGAATATAAGGATCCATTCGCATTCTGATCTCAAATTTTGATTTTTTAACAAACATTTAAGGATTATATTAAAGAAAACAGTTTTGAACTGATTCCTTGGAAAAAGGTCATTTCGGAACAATACCAAACAAGGCCCTACATAAGTAACTATCTCAATCAGGTCTCCATGGTATTTGACTACAAATTAACAGTCACCAGAAAGGAAAAGCTTACTACTATAAATAAAATTAATTGCATATGTTAGACCATATTAATGATAATCATATTCCTATCACAGACACAGCAAAATGTCACTTTAAAACTCTTATCAATGCTACAAATATAACAAGATAGTTGATTTTCCAAAGCTACAAACACTAAATAATAGGACACATTTTAGCTGTTATGGGATCTCCAGACTCCTAATAACCATCAGTAAAAACCTAGATAGTTAACACGGGCACACCATCAAAGGAAAATAAATTTCTGGAATTTAGAATGGAATATGCAGTTTGTAACTTTTTCAATGCTACTAGCAGGTAAGTAAGACACAGTTCAGCTATCATGTTATGTCCAGACCCCTAATTACGATTAAAAAAGAATATATTATTAAAACAGTCGCAACAGGAAAAATAAAATAAATAATTCCTATAATTTAGATTAGATCTCTGTTCTTTATTATTTACGCTGGAATATGCAGTTTGTGACTTTACCTTATGAATTCAGAATGCTATAGACTTAAATCCTTCTGAAATGTTCAAAACTAGATAGCATAAATAATAGAAACTAGATAGAAACAAACGAACCTCCGTTCTTCCAGGCATGATAGGCTTGCCAGCATATAGTTCTCCAAGAATGCAACCACTACTCCATAGATCCACTGCAACTCCATAATAGGTGGCTCCAAGTAATAGTTCTGGTGGACGATACCAAAGAGTCACAACATGGCTTGTTAATGGCACACTTTGTCGATGCTCAAAAAAGCTTGCTAAGCCAAAATCAGCAATTTTCAAGATGCCATTATTGTCGATTAAAAGATTTGAACCCTTTATGTCACGATGCAAAACACCATGACTATGACAATGATCGAGCCCACTTAGGAGTTGCTGCATGTAACATTTAACCTAAGAAACGATAATACAACATCAGAAACAACAATAAACAGTGATAAGAGTCAACAAAAGAGAGTAAAGGGTTAATAATAAGGGTGACTTAGTTTTGGTACAACTCGATATACATCAATTGACTGTACACTGAAAACCAATACCATGTTGATTCACTTCAACAATAATTGCCTAAAAAATAAAACAGATTGAAGCGAGACAAAAAAATACACAATGAACAACAGCGTAGCTAGAAGAGAATTATTAAGAGAATACCTGTGGTTCTGTGAACTTGACACCAGGAAGTGATGCAAGTCCCGTAAGATCATGTTCCATATACTCAAAAACAAGGTACAAACTGGAAGATGTCCGTGATGTGACCAATCCTTCCAATTTAATTATATTCGGGTGATCAAGCCTTCGCAAAATAAGGATTTCCCTCACCATAAATTTGACACTCTCACAATCCATACAATCAAACCTCACTCTTTTTAGAGCAACGACTTTATTATGAACTAGATCACGAGCCTTGTATACACTACTATAAGTACCTTGGCCAATCTGCAAGGAAAAATCTATCATGCATAAACCAAAAGTGAATATCATGAGAATATCAACATAAAGAGTGATTAAAATTCAAAAATTACACTTCCATAAAAAACAGTAAACATTAGGTTAAATCAGTATTGAAAGTTGAAAGAGATCCAACAATAAACTTAGAAGTAATTTTTTGATGGTAATTCAATATATTCTATGAATAAAATGACCTACAAATGTCCATTAACATAACCCCATAAGAATAAAAGTAATAGTTCACTTGTCAAGGGATTCCATAAATGAAAATTCTAAACTCATCTAACAAGTAGAAACCTTGCAGGTAACAACCTAAAATGCCCCAGTAGCCTGTTTGGTCCCCAACTCCCCATCAGTCAAGGTGGCCAGGAGGGTGGACTATTAGACATAACATTTAGCATAATTTGCCGAAAGTGACTGCCATCAAAAACTTCCAACCTCACAAATGTCAGCCCAAGAAATTTTAGATTTTCCAATGCAATTAACTGTCATTTACTGAGACGATATCAAATTGGGAGAAAAACAAACAACGGGTAATATCTTAGAAGATGTAAATTTAGCCAAGAAGTTCCTGCCAAAGAGCTCGAATTGAGTGACTTGATTGGTGGTGTGCTTCAGCATGCAACGTTAAATCAACATTATAATTATAAAAAAAAATATTAATATTGGAATACAGCAAGCTATTATTTACAAGTAGAATAAAGAAAACAAAATTGATGCGCTACTAATAGCCATCCTTAACTGTGGCATGAATGCTTTCTTCTTCTTTTTTCTTTTTTAATTTTTGTATTGTTTTGTTTTTAGTTTTTTATGTTTGATCTATTTTCTTTTGTAAATCAGTTACAAATTACTTTTGGTCTCTTTCCAATAAGTCTAGTGTGTGAAGGTTACGATGGTGACTGAAAAAAAGAAATAGCTTTATAGTGTTTGATAAATGCACCTTGAATGCAAACACACCAACAAATAGGGGATCATTTAATTACTCTTTACCTCATCAAGAGTCTTCTGAATCTCGGAAGAGGAATCCTAAGTTTCCACTAGTTGCTTAAAGAAATTTGTCAATCTATTTGACTCAATCTGCAATTTAGTGACCTATAACCTAATTAACTTTTGATGGGCGCAACTTCAGACAGCCTACTGATCTCATTATTCCATTAGCATAACTTGTAGCAAAAAGTCTCTATGTACTTCGTCTTCTTAGAGGTTATCATCACACCAACTATTTAGGGCTCTACCTGAACCACTAACACAACTCAGAACAGACTGATTCATATGATAGTTTGCCTGCATTAATTAATTTCACTAAAAACTAAGTAGAAAGTTAAACTTCTAATATCAACTCAACAGCTAAAGAAATTTTCAACAAACAACTCCATCTTCCATATAATAGTTTGACTGCTTTCATTGATGTTGCATTGAGACTTGTGGGTTGTGGCTGTTCAGAATTTGCAGTTAAGCCCTCAACCACCATTCCCATTAACATAAAGGAAAAATCTGTTGGAATTTGAGCCTAAATTAATGTAGGTGTCATTAATTAATTTTAATGATTCCATATATTAATGTGTTCTACTCCACGAGTAGATTAAATTAAGTATTTGGAAGCTCAAATCCATGGAGTAATAAATGAGATATTAACTCCCAAATATCACACTTGAAAATGATAAAAGATAATAAATACATGTGGGAAAAACCAAGTCCCACATAGGTTAGGAATTAAATGTTTAATATGTTTATATACAAGGAAAGTGCTCTTGGTTTGGGCCCTAAGGGGCACCCCACTTTTGTGGAAGGGAGAGGCGCCGACTGGCCGGGCCTGGCTCGGGATCATGGCACGAGGCACGAGGGTTTGGGACCTATATATAATTTTTTAGACAAAATTTAATTAAATTTTTTAATTAAAATTTATTTATTTAATTCCATTATCAAAACTGTGTCGTTTTAATATTATTATCAAAACTGTGTCGTTTTGAGAAGCGATATTTATTATATTATCAAAACTGTGTCGTGAACGGACGGCCCAAAACTACGTCATTTTTGTCGCGCCTTTTCTTCTAAGCCTAAAACTACGTAGTTTTGGTTTTGTTAATGCTAAAACTACGTCATTTTATAGGTCCGAATAGACGTGCCTATACTGCATATGATCAAAACTACGTCGTTTTGACCAATGGATGCCATATATGCCTTTTCAGTAGCATCCTATGCCCTTTCAAAGAGATAGGCACCCATCCGAAGGGTCACCAACCCTCCTATAAATAGATAGGAGGGGCAGCCTTCATTTTCATTCAATTTCTCAAGCATTTTTAAGCATATAAAGCATTATAGTCTTTAGTTCTTTATCAATTTCTTTAAGTTAATTTTGAGAGGGAGTTAGAGCATATCTTTTGGTTCGAAGAGTATACTTTTAGTAGTGCTGCTAAAGTGTACGGTGTCATTGTACTATCAACTCTAAGCACCATACGGAGGGCATAATTGTCTTAAGGACATAGTACCAAGTACTAGCCTTGACAAATATTTTTTCTACAGTTCTGGTTAATTGAGATAAGTCGATATATATATATATAGTTTCCTTTCAGTTTTGTTAACAAAATCAAGATTGAATTAAGTCAATTATATCAACCATTTAATGAGAACAAACCAGAAATATCACAGGCCTCAACTTTCATTGAGAAAGATAATCAAAATTTTGCTACTTGGAACACATTATTATCCTCGTTAAATTCCAGTAAACAAATTTCAAAACATTGAGAAACATAGGGAAAGCTCATAAAGTAGAGCTTTTCGTAATACTACTTGTTTTTTTAACACTAAAGTTTACAACAATACAAAGAAAATCTGTTTAATTTAACATGAACCCAGTAATATGGCAAAACTAGTCTACATTCATTGGCAACTAACAAGCTAGAAGACCAAAAATAATGTTTTCCATTAAAAAAAAACATACCTTATTAAGTTTCTCAAAAGTATCTGCTCGACGAGGAATCCATCCCTTGATGGATTCAGCAGCAACTCCAGCAAGCCAAGAGGGCCAACCAGCTGCAACCAGTTCCCCTTCATTGGCATTAGGAAGACTTCTTATAACATTATAATTTTCAACAACTTCAGAGTTTCCTGTTTTTTTCTTCTCAAGCTGCTCATCACGCACCCGTCTTGAACTATTAGTTTTCTTATCAATATAACCAATTCTCATATCGCTATTTTCCTTCCTATCTTTCACTCTAAAACTCTCCTCTCTCTTCCCAGAATTTCCTCGAGGCACCACCGATGCTCCTTTATTCACTTGTCTCTCCTTTGGGCTCTCGCGGCGATCTTCATTAGCCGAAGCCTTACCACAAACGCAACCCATTGATAATCACCAATTAAAACCCAACAAAATTCCTGCTTTACAAATAAATATAAGAACAGCTACACTTCGTACTCCCTCTTTTTGCAAAAACCATTGAAACAAATCATCAATATACCCAAATCTTTAAATCAACTCAGTCCAATCAATTCTCTCATGCAACTTCCCAAACAATAACTTAAACCCCAGAAAGATCAATTGTTTAGGATACTTCAAGAACAAAATATATTAACCAACAAGCTCCAAAACTGAATAAAATCAATACCCAGCAGCTTAAACTTGAACCAGATCAGATCAAGACTAGATGAAAATAAGCCAAGAACCTCAGATTAATGAATTAGGGATTTGATGTTCACCAGGGATTGATTGAGAAGCCTAGTTGTTGAAGAACGATTTCTGCTTTTTTGCTTTTTGACTCTTCCACGCGCTTATATAAATATAATACTAAATCATATAAAATTACAGATAATATAGAGAAATGCCTGCTTGCCGGCACGGCTTAGTCAAAGAAGTGCCCCACACTTAAAACATACACAGAGACTCTAATTCTCTAACTAAAAAGGCCTTAATAGTCAAATAGGGAATGAAATTGAGAGTGGGACTCGCTCTCTTTCTCTTTCTCTCCCTAAAACGGAATGCAGTAATAGCATATGTATTTGTGTGTGTATATATATATATATATATATATATGCAGACAGTAGTTCAGATGGTTTATTTGGGTGACTAAAATAAGTTGGCGAGGTGCTGTTTTTTGTGGGGTTTGAATGCTTTTTTTCTATGAACAACAACAACACGACCACTCACGATTACGAATGTTGTTTTGTACTGCTACCATAATATTCGTGAAAAATGGAAAACTAATGTCCGCTGGCGCTGGATCTGGTACCTCTCAGGCTACAGTAAAAGGGTGATCCTTCCGGTGAAATAAAGCCACGATAGCTCGTCTTTATTGTCTTCCTCCCTATTGGAGAAAATAAGTTGAGTACTTCTATGCATACAAGTAATGAACTAAATTAGACGGGATAATTGTAATCGAAGAACAAAATAAATTTATTCCGCCAACAATTTGACAGTAATATCTATTTGTTCATTAGAATAAATTTATTTTATTCTTCCCGTCCAATTTATCTATCCGCATAGAGTTATTGAAATAAGTTATGTTTTTCTTATTCAGTAACTTATTTTATAAATGTTTTCTTCATTAAAAAAAAAATTGTTAATTCATGCGCAAATATACAAATAGTGGTTTTTGATTACATCTTAATGTATCTTAACAACTCACCTCTTAACATATCTTAACAATCCACTTCTTTGTATTAAGAGGTCACCTGAATAGTTAAGATAAAAATATATATCTAAATTATTTAGAGAATCTCTTAATACAAATACGTGATTATTAAGATACATTAAGAGATAAACCGTTAAAATGCATTAATATTCAATCAAACACTAACTTAACTTTGTAATAAATCATTCTGATCTCAAAATATCAGCAGCTTCTTTTTTTACATGATTTTGTCTTAGGACTACTCATCAAAAATTATTTTTTATACGTTGATATTCGAATAAGAGTTTGTGGTATATATGTTGAGTCGCTCGTATGCCATTTAAACATAAATGACATATCCTAGTTATTATTAATTTTGTGAACATTTATTATTTGTTTAGTCATAATAATTAAACATATGAATCATTTTCTCAGGATATTCACGAGTAATTATTAATGATTACTGAAGAAAATTCAATTTACTAATTTTATATCAAGAAAATTCAATAGTTATTCAGTTCACTAATTCTATATAAGTATAATATATCAGTTAGAAGTTGATGAGGAAACCAATAATACATACATAAATAAATTAACAGAGTATTAGTCCCTGACAAAAAAAAAAGAGTTGTTAATAGTTGTATATTTTATGCATACATAAATATATTAAATACAATAAAATAGATTATAACTGCGTTAGACATAATGTATAACTTATAAACGGATCAGTAAATTATCTTTATTAATTTATAAAATAAAAATAAAAACACCAAATCACGTGTATCTCACATGTGCGAGAAAAAGAAGAATCATGGCCCTTGTTTGTTTGTTTGTTTAAATTATTTTAATCCATCCTTTCCAATAGATTTGCGTATACCCTACCCTTAATAAGAGTTTTATAGCATCAGTAAAAGCCAATACAATAGTACAATCAAACAAGGCCTGCATGTGCCCACACCATGTGAGATATCTCTTCCTTGTTTAGAAGCAGAAGCAGCCAACAGCCAACAGCCAACAGCCACCATGTGAGATATCTCATCCATTATGATGCTGCGACAGGTTCAATTTAAACTAAAGTGAAAAAATTATTAGTTTAATAACTTGATTGAAAAAAATAAAAGATCAATAGTTTAGGATAATAATTTAAATTAATTATAAGGCAATAACTTATATTTAAGTCTGATATAAAAAATCTAACTTTTCTATCCCTCAAAATAAAATTAATTTTATCTCAAAATCTCTTCTCTTTTGTCTAAAAGTCCCTTCCTTCCCTTCCCTTCCCTTCCCGTAAAAAAAACTTACAACTTGATTTAGATTGTGATGGTAGTATATCATATTTTATAGAAAAAGATAAAAATAACATAACATCAAATAGATAGACTTAATTGTAAGATTACTTGGGAAAAAAGTCCGTACAAATTTTGCCTGTCCGCTTGCATGAGAATTAAATAATGGAGTTCTAGTAGGTGGGAAGATGATAGGTGAAAGCAGATCCTCTGTCCTCAAATTTCATATTTCTTTGTGTCTCCTCATTTAAATTTTAACACATTCTTTTATTTAATTTTAAAATTAATTAATATTAATTAAGAGATTAAGTGTCAAAATTTAAGTGGATGAACACAAGAGAATAGGAAAATTACAGAGAAGTTAGGCCAACTTTTTAAAGTATGGACAAGTAGCACCTATATGGTCAAAAAGAGTCTATAAAACTCATACTACTTGTACTATTCATTAAATTAATTTTAAACATTTAGCTTGCATCCAGCCACATTTATTGTATTATTTGTGGGATTAACAGTTACAGAATTAATACTATATTTACTAACCCAAGTTGTGAAACTAATTATTGTGACAATGACCACGTGTAAAGTCCAAAGGCTTCGTGGAATTCTATGATGGTGTTCTAATGGTCGTGTCAGTTTTTTGTAGCTAAGAAATTTCTATGTTTTTGTATGCAGATAATGGTTTATGGTCGCGGGGTTGAATTATCAAAATGTTCAAACTAGGCAGATCAAGTACCTAACGTTATTATAATTCATTAAGAAAATAAACCAATCCAACAAATATTTTTTTACAAGAAAAATTAATATTTTTACAAGTGATCCATATACAAATTATTGGGTCCTGATATTTTTTTTTTATTGGTACGATAGATTGACGAACTACTCAGAATTAATCTATTAGGCTTTTATTATCGAATCAATGAAAAGTCTTTGGCTAGATTATCTTATTATTTTCATTTTGACTTATAAGACCGGATCGGTCCAGGTGGGTCCTCCTTTGGACATTTTAATATCTATTATTTTGACCTGAATGATGAAAAAAGCATGACGGTTGATTGTAGAACTCCGCCATACATTAATGTGAATGGGATTATAACCTACGTACGGCGGTGGAAACAATGACCAAAAAGCGTTGGATAAACTACATGCGATCGGTGGAACCCATCGATCGAGGGGTGTATCGGGTAATAGTGGGTGGCCTGTAATCCGGGAAGAGAGGATATAAACTTAGCAGAGGAAGTCATCACGAGGAGAGACGTTTCATACAATTATTCATTCATAATCGATATACACAAAAGAATTATTATGATCTCTCTCTCAATACACTAAACATTACAATCTCCATTTTGTTAACCTTGTGAACACGCTTCGACTCTCACGCTTGAAATTATCCTCGACGGAACCACCGTCAAGCTTGTGGTGTTTATCGTGTTTACTGTGCAGGATCAGGGCGTCTTACGTGATTGGGACGTGGCAGAAGATCTTGGCGTTAACAAATATTTTTGTTGGAATTTTTCTCTTATGAAACCCAAATTTGAAAATATAATGCAAGTATAATAAATATTCATAATTAATTACACATAAACTCACATTAACGTGAGACCAAATATCACAAAAATGTAAAAAATTAACTCCACATAAAAATAAAAAATAAAAAGTGTTGTCCCAATTTTGAGTTACCAAAAGTTTTGATTTAAATGTAAAGTTGAAGGGATTTTGAGCTAAATTTTTGGGAGCGGAGAATTGGGTTATCTCTAAACTTTTCGATCTTGATTAGAGCATCTCCAACAAGATGAATTATATCATTAATTATATTTAGTTCATATAACATCAACTCATGTGATAGATATTTAATCCTTCCAGCAGATGAATTATCCCATAGACTATTATTGGTTTATATCATTTATGATTATAATGATGACTTTATTATTAGGTTTATATTTAGTAATTGATTTTATTTTAATTACTTGGGCTGTTTAAATTGATTTGATTTTGGTGTAACAACTTAATGGTATCATGTTTGTTTGCTTGGACTAGTTTATATGTATTATAAAGAAAATTCGTGCTTGGCCCAAGTTGGTTAAATATGTCATTAGATTTATATCTACATTTCTCAGTAAATAATTAGATTGAAAGATATTGCTGAATATTTTCTTAATATATATATAGATATATCTTGTTTTGAATCAAAGTTAGATATCCTATTTCAGGATTGATTAGTTAGATATACTATTTGATTTGTAGTCTTTTAAATAAATTGACTGAGCAATCCTATTGGACTCTTTCTCTCCTTTATTTTAGTTATCTCATATTTAATTTAAATATCATATTTTTTCAACTGATATCTTATATCTATTAAACTTTTTAATTTCTAAAGTCATGTGATATACCATCTGTATTGAATTTATTATTTCTGTTGGCTAAAACAATATGCTAGAATTATGTGATTTTCCAACTTGACTAATCTTTTATGCTAACAACTCTTATTTTATCCGTTGGTCTCAATTGCTTATATTAATCATGACTATTTCCAACATTGGTTGAGATGTTTATGCTAACAAAATATTTATACCCGTTAGCTCCGCAATATATATATATATATTGTTAACGTCAAGATCTTTCTCCACGTCCCAATCACCAAGACGCGTCTGATATCCTCGCATATTCAATGTCAACACTAAAAGCTTGGCGGCTACCGACCGTCGAGGATATAGCTCGGCGTGAGTCGATTTCGACGATCACAAAGTCAACAATTGAGAGAAAATAATGTCTAATGTCCGGAGAGAGAATAATAATATGAATGTGTGTATTCTTTACCTTCTTATGTGATCTTAGCCCATACATACTCCAGGTCCGGTTTATCAGTGCTACTCATCATTTCCTAACACCTTTTCCCCACACTTAGGTCATTTCATTTAAAAGTATGCGACTTCTTCATACTTCCACAACCTGCTACCATCGTTTGCCATGGCCATCATTATCCTCATCTCATCCTCATTAATGTCAATGCGAAATGTAAGCGGATACGATGAGTCAACTATCACTTGGTATAATGATTACCGGCCAAAATTGGATTAAGTGACAATTTGTATAATGGGCCAATTCAATACTAAGCCTCAAATAACTGAAATGACCCAAACGACCGGATCCAACCGAAAGGACCCAACGAAATAATCAAGTAATTGGACCCAAATTATTCTTGACCAATCGGAGACAAGAGAACAATACGATCCAAGGAGGAGCCCATTAAGTCCTACCCATAAGGAAAAAAGGATTATGCTGACATTGCTTCTAGTCTTATATTAAACGGGATGTTTAATGAAAGACTATAAACAATATAAACTCGTGATATAACGAATTATGATAAGTCACAAGAGGTCCAAAGTGAAACTCACCAAAGCCCAACAAAATCGGTCCAAATTGATATCAGAAATAGAAATGGGAAGCCCAATAGACGCAAGCCCACTCAGGTGAAGATATTTAGACCCAAAAACGGACGAAATCTCTTCCCATTCATCATCATTGTAGTGAATTAAATGTGTCACCCTCGATTACCGTGTAACTGTCATTATAAAAGGTAAACTTTACCAATTTTGACGGTTTTACCTGCTAATTTGAAATTTGAACCTTTGAGCTTTCTTCTCATCTGCAAAACTTCTTTCTCTGCTTCACGAAATCTCAACAATAGTGGCCGTGAACTCTAGCCAAAACTCTCCCTTGTGCGACTCCTATTAAGATGCAGTCTCTCCCAACCCGAACCCTAACCAAGAGGGTTCGAGTTCCAACCCCCAATCAACAACCATGGTGGGAAATCCTTCTCTGATCCCCTCAGCCTCAGCCTCTGACTTCTTCAAGGATCGAGGAACAGCTTCCTCATGCCAACATCCTTCCTCCGTCACTAATCAAATATGTATCCTCAGGACTCATTATCAGATTCCTGACATGTACGCCATAAGGACCCCTGCTCCTAAAGAGCGTATGTACCAGCGACCGGACGGTTGGGTCGCCATGCCAGTCACCTTCTTGGGAAAGGGGGTTCGCCTACCTCTCCATGCTTTTGTCGTTACCCTCCTAGGGTTCATATGAGTGGGCTTCGCTTAGTTAGTGCCCAATTCCTACATTCACATCCTGGCATTCATTGCCTTCTGTCATGAATTAGGGATTTCTCCCTCCGTTGACATCTTCTTCACCCTCTTCTCTGCCGGTAGGTCTCGAGAACGAGGCTTCAAAATCTTGAGCAAGTAGTCTCCCAGACCCAACACCGTGATTCGAGAGGAGACCACGATGGATACCCTTCCAATGTAATGAGGGTTGGCACGAGAAGTGGTTTTTGTCACGGACCCAGATCTCTTCTCTCCAGATTGACTACCTCCGATCGGGTCTCTGTGACTTTGGAGACATCTCCAAAGAGCGTGTGAGGAGATGGCGGCAGACTTTTCAAGAAGATTCCTCCAAAAGAATGGAGTTTTACACTTCCGACCAAACAAGCTGGCTATATGACCACAAGTGTAAGTTTGAACAACTTTGTAACATAATTTTTGAGATATATAAGTGATACGGGTTACGATACATGATTTTTTGCAGATGTCTCCGATCAAACCGACTTCTTTGAAGTGAGAGACTGGAAGATTTTTGGCGAGGAAGAATACGGATGCGAGTGAAGAAACATCCTATCAAGAATCTTCCCGGTTGATCCCCTACCATCGATCCACCAACTACTTCCTTCAAAATGATGAACCTCGGGGCGAAGCGAACCCAACATACCCAAGAAAACCTCGGACCTCACCAAGAAAAAAGATCCGCCAAAAGATCCAAATCCACCCAACCGAAACAAACCCCGAAAGTGATCCAAAAACACTTCCTCAAGCAACCCCACAAACAAATTTCTCTCAACCGAATCCCCAATCCTACATCTTCCGAACCTACCCGGTGAGGAGGAGCACGCTCGACATTCCTTTGCACGATCGGGCTAAGGTCCTTCGTGTAAAGAAAATAAGGACTAAGATAACCCCCCGACCGCCAAGAGCTTGAGTTCCCACATCTTCTACCGTCGTTTCCTCCGATTACTTCACAAAATTCAAATGCTGACGATGAACCGACCGGATCTGTCCCCACTCCATCCCGAAAAAGAAAACATCCATCAGACAGCCACCCCGGTACATCTTCTGCACCTTCGCCGACTCCCGAACCCACTCCCGCTTTCGCCTCCTCTCCTGAAACCATTCATGTGGACTCTCGCCCCGATTCATGATCAACCCCCACCTTCTCCTGCAAGAGAAAACAACTACCGAATTCCAAAGAGGACGCCATGGCCTCTCTCAACGATGTGGCCCCGATTCAATGCCCATTTTCCTTTCAACTGCTTCAACACCTTTCGTTCGTGAAACCGATGATCATCGGTTCGGAACAGCTTCGAATGGGGATTTACTCAACAAGGCATGATCTACTTGGCGAAGGTAAACGATTCTCCCCTTTATTTCTGATTTTATCTTCATACTTATACAACCGAAAACTGATTAAATAATATTGGAAACGATAGGCAAATCTCATGTTCGGGCGTCTGCGTCCGAGGTCCTCGGCCGAATCGAGGAAGAGGCCGAGGAAGGAGAATGCCCTTCAAGTCCGCCTTTGCTAAGGAAAAGACTCAACGTGAATGCATTCTTCATACAAATGAAGGGCTTCAAAAAGAGCTAGCTCAAGCCAGGGAGATGTGAAGGCCTCCAATGAAGAGCTAAAGTCAATCAAAGTACAAAGACGAGGAGATCGTCAAAATGAACATTGACTTGGTTCGGAGGAAGCGAGATAAGGATGGAGAAGATCGAGGAATTAAAGGCGATGCTAAAATCCTGACCAAGACCATCCACAAACTAGAGGCAGCAGAGACTCGTCATCTGAATAGGCGGCAGAAGCTCGAAGAAGAAATTCGAGAACTCAAGGCTCTTCGGGACCTTAGGCCTCCTCTAACCGATGACCTTCACAAACAAATATGTGAAGAGTACTGGAACTCCTGATGAAATCAATGGGAGATAATGAAGATATATTACGAGAGTTTCGAGCTCTCTTAGAGTCATGGCAAGGAGAAGTGATTGCGACCAATTTGGATCCATCCTTACTCGATTCTTCAGATAACGAAGATAGCGCCTGAAGCTGATGTTCTTGTTTTTGTTATTTTTCTTTCTTTAATTTATAGGACTTGTAAAAATTATCTAATATTGTAATTAGATTGAATATCAATGAAAAATGGTTTATTCCTTATGACTTGATTGTATTTATTTTACGCCAATACTCGAATATAAATTTAACTTGAAAGATGCACAAACTCTTTCATGGATCGAACCCAAATCATAAGTAACAACTAAACATGTCATATAACGAGATAAGATGAAATTAAAGAATGAGACATTCCAACTCAACACTTAGAAAAATTCGTGCAATAAAGTAAAGGGATACTTATTAGTTCATCAAGTGTGAGAAAGATCTGCTTCATTAGGAATTTGTTTACCCCGAAAGGCCTAACAAAACCAAAAGATGACATTTGCCTACCACGAAGGGCCTGACAAAGTCTAAGTGACAACACTCGCCTACCACGAAGGGCCTGACAAGGTCTGAAGGATGACATTTGCCTACCACGAAGGGCCTGACAAAGTCTGAGTGTCGACAATTGCCTACCACGAAGGGCCTGACAACGTCTTAAGGATGGCGTTTGCCTACCACGAAGGGCCTGACAATCCCATAAGGTCCACCTGCCATTAAGGCTACCATCGAATGGCCAGCGAGTCCACCCGAACCTCCTAACACCAATGACGTTTGCCTACCACGAAGGGCCTGACAAACTCATAAGGACCACTCACTTAAAAAGGCGCCATCAAATAACCAAATGAGTCCACCTTTGACCTCCTAACACAATGACGTTTGCCTACCACGAAGGGCCTGACAAACTCATAAGGACCACCTGCCGAAAAGGCTGCCATCGAATGGCCAGCGAGTCCACCCGAACCTCTTAACTCCGTTGAACTGATCAGCAACGAAAACAAGATTTGTTTGAGAAAAAAGGAACTTTATTGATGATGACATAAATATTTACAAACTTCCAATGTCTTCGACATCATTTTTACCAAAAGTACTTCCTAAGCTCGCCAAATGAATGCAAGTATTCTTAATTGTTGACCCATCTAATGCCTTCAACCGATAAGTTCCGGCTTGACGACTTCAAAGGATTTCATACTATCCTTCCCGGTTTGGCATCGCTTTCCCAGATTCTCGAGGTGTAGATGCTTGACTTCTCTCGAGGACAAAATCTCCTACTTGAACCTTGAAACTTTACCCCTTGTTATAATGCTTGGCCACTCTTCACCGATAGGTCGCCCGATTTGACTAAAATTTGCTTTCTTTACTTCTCAAGCAAATCAAGATTGGCCTTAAGCCCTTCCTCATTGTAGATCTCTCTCGAATGATCGACTCAAGACTTGGAGATCCAATTTCAATCGGGACTAAGGCATCGCATTATAGGCCAATCTGAAAGGTGAATCCCGTTGTAGTCCTCGGAGTAGTTCGATAAGCCCATAACACGCTAAGTAGCTCCTCGGCCATCCGCCTTGGCTTCGTCCCAATCTGCGCTTGATCCCATTCAAAGGCCGCTCTGGCTGGTCACTTCAACTTGTCCATTTGGACCGCGGATGAGCCATCGAGTCTTTCTGTCTTTGAATCCCAGCTTCTTTCAAAAATGCTTCAAATTTCGATCCCACAAACCGGCGTCCATTGTCTGATACTACCACCTTAGGAATCCGAAAATGAAATACTATCGATTCTTTCAAAAATTTCAAGCATTCCTGTTCTGTTATTAACCTAAGTGGCTTTGCTTCTACCCACTTGGTCATATAGTCGATGGCAACTATAACAAAACTGACTTGACCTTTTGCCTTCGGTAATGGACCCAGTATATCAACCCCCCAGACAGCGAAGGGTATAGGAGATAAGATCGAGTATAGCTCTTCTAGTGGCTGATGTGGGATCGGACTGTTGAGTTGACACTTCTCGCACTTCTTGACGTATTCAGTCGCTTCTTTGAAGATGGTAGGCCAGTAGTACCCTTGTCGAAGTACTTTATAGGCTAATGACTTAGCCGCCGTATATAGTCGCCACAGATGCCTTCATGTACTTCTTGAGAGCATATTCACGGATGGAGTCGGGCATTTCAAGAGTGGAGATGAGAAAGCCCTTGAATGCATCCCCATCAATCGTAACAAAATTAGCACTCTTATACTTGATTTTCTTGGCGAGCATCCGATCCGAGAAGGTAAGACGCTATATCTGCCAGATACTCTATATATGGAGTTAACCAAATAGCTTGGTTCTTGGTCAATGCACATCACCGATTCATGATGGACACTAGGATGTTTGCAAAATTTCTAAGTAAACCAACCCATCAAAGACGTTAACATCCGTAGTGGCTAATTTGGAGAGTGCATCAACAATTGAATTGTTATTACGCTCGACCCCCTGAAACTCGTAGGATTGGAAATGTTGAAGTTGTTCCTTCAATTCTGCTAGATATTTGATCATTTTTGGGCCTCGAGCTTCGTATTCCCTAGAAAGTTGCTTAACGACTAACTGAGAATCACTGAAGATGATTATTCTTTGCACTTCAGCCTTACATCCGGGTTGTTTTTTTCATTTTGAACATTAGGTAAAGTATGACAACTTTCTAGTTTTTGTTTTGAAGTCATGAGACGCAATTCTCATGGTGGTTTATATAAAGTTGTAAATTTTAACTCTGCAAACTTCTTTAAACCATACATTGAGAACCTTTATAGTCGAGAATGTACTTCTGAATTGCGAGAAACATCTTCTAATAAACTTTCTTCTCTAAATATTTACAATTTCGTATATTTTTATTTTCTGAAAACTCTGTAATCTGGTAATGATCATGTAAAAGGCCGTCTCTATGGTAAAAGCCTGAGATTTTTTATCAGTTTCTTTAGTGTGTGCAATTATATCCCTTGAGAAGTTTTAAACAAAAAATTAATCTAATTGTGATGCGCTGGAATTTATGTCTATCATGTGGTAATGTTGTTTACCACACGTACCTATCTAGTTTGAAGCTGCTATTGTGCCAGTATAAGCTTAATTTTTTGTTTGGCAAGACTCACCATTTTGAGCATTGGCATGAAATAGCAAGTGGTTAGACATACTTTTTGAACATTTGTATTTCTGGCAGTATTTTTTTCCCGTATTGTGTGAAGATCATAACATTCTTAGTTTTACTTCTACTGACCAAAAAAACATGCCTGATTCTTTCAAAAGACCACTCGTACAAAGCTATTCACCCAGTTTATATTAGCAATTTTGCTATTCATTGAGCTGAAAAAATTAGTTTGACAGATTTAAGTTTATACCCATTGAAAAATTATACATCCTCCATACTAAAAGGGCTCCTAGTTTCCTGGTATTTTACAAAAAGGAAATGATACTCTTTCTTTTTTAGGGTGTAGGGAGTATTAGACTTGGTAAAACATATTATCGCGGTGCATATGCTTTCCTATTTTTGTTGGTGCGTGAAACTTTGATAAAGAAAATGATTTTTCATTTTAATTATTTACTTTAGGGATTTACGAGAGAGCATTGTCATCCTGGCTGGAATGGTTGGCACATATCTTAATGTATTGGTATGTTTTCCGCTATATCATTGAATTTTTTAGCTTTGCTGCTCTACTTCACTTTCAGTTTAACCAGTAAAATTTGCAATATTGTCTGGAGTACTAAAACTTTTACACTGCAATATATCTGTAGGAAAAATGTTATTTTATGTGCATTCAAATCGAAGTTTGACATATCAATAAGGGATACATCATGTGGTTCCATTTCCCCTAAATCTGTCTAATTTATGTTAAATGCAGGCCTTAGGACTTCTATTTCTTCTGTTCTCCAGTTGGTTGGCATATGTCATGTTTGAAGATTCCGAACAGGGGAAGACAGTATTTACTTCATTTGGCACAACAACGTATCAGATGTTTGTCCTATTTACCACATCCAACAATCCAGATGTCCGGATTCCTGCATATAAAGCATCACGTTGGTATTGCCTGTTTTTTATTCTCTATGTGCTCTTGGGTGTTTACTTTGTCACCAACTTGATCCTTGCTGTTGTATACGATAGCTTTAAGGGTCATCTAGCCAAACAAGTTGGTGGGAAGGACTGTATGAGGACAAGGATATTAAAGAAAGCATTTAATCTTATCGATGAAAATAATCATGGATTTCTAAACAAAGAACAATGCATTCATTTGTTTGAAGAACTCGATAGATACAGGACATTACCGAATATATCAAGAGAAGATTTTGAGTTAATATTTGACGAGTTGGATGACAGTCACGACTTCAAGATTAATTTGGACGAGTTTTCTGATCTTTGTAATGCTATCGCATTAAGATTTCAAAAAGAGGATTCCCTTCCTTGGTTAGAAAATTTCCTGTTCTACCATTCACCCTTATCTCAGAAGCTGAAATCCTTTGTATGAAGGCCTACATTTGAATATGTTGTAATTTTCATTCTCATCTTGAATCTCACTGCTGTTGTTATTGAAACGACTCTTGATGTAGAAAATAACTCTGGACAGAAGGTTTGGCAAAAAGTAGAGTTTGTCTTTGGATGGTTGTATGTCTTGGAAATGGCACTAAAAGTCTACGCATATGGATTTGAGAACTATTGGAGGGATGGTCAAAATCATTTTGATTTTGTTATCACCTGGGTTATAGTTATTGGAGAAACAACAACTTTTGTGTCTCCCAAGGGACTGACTTTTCTTTCAAATGGAGAATGGATTCGCTATCTTCTTATTGCAAGAATGTTACGATTAATAAGGCTCTTAATGCATGTACGTCGTTACCGAGCCTTTGTTACCACATTTCTAACTCTCATTCCAAGTTTAATGCCGTACCTGGGTACCATATTGTGCATCCTGTGCTTTTATTGCTCTCTAGGTGTGCAGATCTTTGGTGGGATAGTAAATGTTGGAAACCCCGATTTGGTAGAAACATATCTTGCAGATAGTGACTATCTACTTTTTAATTTTAATGACTACCCAAGTGGAATGGTGACGCTTTACAATTTATTAGTAATGGGAAACTGGCAAGTGTGGATGCTGAGCTACAAAGAACTGACAAAAACTGCTTGGACTTGTGTATACTTTGTCAGCTTCTATCTGATTACAGTTCTACTGCTTCTGAATTTGGTTGTAGCATTTGTCTTGGAGGCGTTCTTTGCTGAAATGGAACTCGAAGACTCAGAAAAATGTGCAGAACAGGACCAAGAAAGTGGGGGGAAAGACCGACGCCGTTATGTTGGCACAAAAACACGTAGCCAGAGAGTTGATATGCTCCTTCATCATATGCTGAGTTCAGAGCTGGATCATACGCAGTGCTCCACTCCATGAATTTTTTTTTCTTGCTTTGTCTCTTGATTTATCTGCAAATAGTAATAGAAGAACACAATTTTTTTCTTGTAGAGCTCCCCTGTTTCAGTATTGGTTTGAGAGCATGAATTGCTTGGTTCTTTTGCATCCAGGTGGATGAAGAGAAATGGTGCTCTACGTATGGCTCTTTTCCTGTTTCTCTTCTTCCTTTTTTTCATTGAGTCATCAGTTAGCAAGTGTCCAGTGTCTATTTATGTTCAATCCCACGCTTATCGGACACCACTATCATCACTATTTTTATCGTCAAGTTTGTTATGTAAATGATGTTTGTACTAGCATCTTGTTATTCTGATGACATCTTTTGGGAATCAGTTAATAAATGATCGTCGCATGTTATCACATTTATGGTATTGTCTTCATAAAGTTCGTTTTAACTGCTGTAAGATTGCATCATTTGGATTTTGGGTGTCCGTATCTTCACTGGGATATAGGTTGATTGTTTGATTTTTTGCAGAATATTCTTCCTAGGGGTGGGGACAACACTTCTGCACATATTAAAGCTCATTCTCTTGCAGGAAAAGTTGTTAGAAAAATAGATGGAGAAAAAGGGATCAGGAGCACTAAACCAGAAGTTTTGCTGGAAATCCCTTATAATAGATGAAGCATAGCAAGTAAATCGAGAAGTAGCTGCTGGAAATCCCTATAAGATGAAGAGATGAAGCATAAGAAATAAATCGAGAAGTTGCTGTAAGTGCTGAATGCATCTGGGGAGATGGCATTATTATATGAAGTTAAGAGCATTATCATTAGTAATACTGGTAACATGACCCCAAAGATTCACTTGCAAGATGCAACTGACTAAAAGACAATAATAGCAGGAGTTATCATCCCTAATTATTTACCTCGTCTCTCTAACTAAGCATGTAAACTGCATATTATACACTGTGCAGTATATTCTTAACCAACAAGAAAAAAAATCTTCAAATGCCTAAACTAGGCATTAGTCCCAACTTCAGCCTTGTGCTACCAGTTACTAGTTCAATCCCTCTCAATCAGCCTGTATGGTGGAACTCCTCACAGTCCTTTGATCCATTTCTTGTGAAGTTTGAAACAAGACCATTCATCATTCTATCTACAGCAGCCTTAAATTCTGTCGAGCAACCCGTTTTTCTCTTGCTGCCATCCTGGATTTTACCATCGACAAGCAAACCTACTTCAGTCCCCTCCATGTAAGCTCTACAGGCCAATAAGATATCACGTGCACGGGTTCGGAAATGACCGGCAACAAACTCCTCATAGTGCTGGAAGAAAATCATATAATTGAAACATAATATATTGATTAGAGAGAGGTTACTGAAAAAAGTATAATATTGACAAATATTGCAGTTTGCTAACATTCTATGGACCTAAGAAGATGCATGCTCACAAAGCTTGTTGTGGAATACTATAGGTCCGAACTATTTGTTTTTAAACTTGGTTCAGCATCGTTCAAATTGTCAAACTGATAAAATTCTTAATAAATAAACGAGTCCAAGATTATAATTTCAAAGAAATGCTTTTGTTCATATACAGATATCAAATTATCGGATAAACTTTTATAATTTTCTATCTAGAGGGAATATAGACAAGCTAAAGGTACTCACTCAGTTAAAGTCAGTTTAATAAGGAAGTAAATTTTAACTAGTTTAATAGTTGGTCCGAACATGAAGAAAGCTGCCACAAAATAGTTGCGTCTTTAGATAAGACAATAACAACGAACCTCTAGTCTATCAGGGCATGATTACAATGCCAACCTTTATATCTATTGTTCACTTCATATAACCAAGTTCTTTTATATTCTTTGGCAGTCTTAATGACAAATTTCATTTAAAAGTAAAATAATCAACTCTTGCTAACTTTGAAGAAAAGGGCCAATATAATCTGGATAAATAAAATAATAAATATAGGCATCATCTTCATGAAAAAAATATATACTCCGATGTGATTGAAAACTGAAAATGTTGAAAGAAGGAAAAACACGTGATTGAAAACTGAAAATGTTGAAAGAAGGATGACAAATCATACCTTTGGGGGCCTCCTAAGTGTGTAAATAATTGTTTTCAGGGAAAGAATAAAGGTATTTTCATTGTACTCCTTGGATCTCCTCTCCCCCTCCTTCCCAGGATACGTATCTTCATACCCAGGCTCATTAAAGAAGGGCTTTGCATTTAGTATCAAAGCTTGTATAGACACCAAAACTTGTAGCATTGTAGAGGTCTTTGGCATCCATTTCTCATTCCCATTACCAGTCCATGTATTCAGAAGGCTGAGGCAGACTTTTCCACAATCATACAAGTTTGGATTAAGACGAAGACCACCAGAATAGTAGTAAACCATCTGAGGAAGAAAGTTGAGAAAAGTAATGTCCAATACTGATTGGAGAAAGAAAATAAATCAATCTCACAGAAAAATACAATAACACATACTGGTGGTATGTCTGGATAGGTAGGGGGGAAGAGAACATCAAAGACGAAAAGACCATCATGGTAGGGGGTGCCTGCTGGTCCTATGATGACAGCCCTCAAAAGATCCATCCTTGCTTCATACACTCTAACATATATTGTATCTGTGGAAGTATAAAAGAATTAGATAGGTTCTCTTCTACAAACTATATCCACATAATCTCTTTTTTTTGTCTTTTTCAATTTCTGTGTGTGGCATGTGTGACGAGAGAGCGCAACAGCAGGGCAACCTGAAGCAGTCAAAAATAACTCCTTCACCTGCTAATGTGCTTTAAATTTCATATGAAATATCATTTCTAATACTAGAAAGCATTAAAAGTATCTTTTAAGCCAAGTGTTATTTTCAACTAAATATACAAGCTAAAATCTTTCATTGAATTGCACAACAGTCCACATCAAACTAAAAGGCTGGATCAACATGCAGTAAGAACTCATAAAAGGCATTGTTGAGTTGATTTGAATTGAGAACATACGGTAAGAACTCACCAGGTAAGTCCTCTAAAATTTTCCACTCATCATGAATTTTTTTTGCCCAAGTCTTGGGTGGCTAAAAAGCAAATATCATAGAGAAAAATACGTAAGTTCATACAACAACAAATAAATGTGTGCTCTAGGCACTCGCACAACGAAAACATGAGATACGTGGTTATGTAAAAGAAGTCACCTGCTGCCCTTGAAAGCCCACATTGCTATAGTGATGATCTGAAAAATCATCAACAATATCAAATCTTTTAAAACTCATATAATTTTTTATAACATCATTTTCTTTTTCTGCTTCCTCCTTTCCATCAGAAGTCAACCCTGCAGGGAATGTTGAACTGCTTGAAGCAGCAGCGTTATTATTGGGATTTGCAAGATTTGGAACTACAGCAATAGATGTCTCCATCTCTGACCCTGACCCTGACCCTGACCCTGACCCTGACCCTGACCCTGACCCTGCAGGGAGTACCACAGCATCATTGTTGTTTGTAACATTTATGCTGGAGGTATTAGTATCCTTCAACCAGGAAACTGAAGCTTCTACCCCAGGCGGCAGATCAACATTGTCAAACTGTGCTTGCATATTCAAATACTCATCATCATCATCATCATCATCATCATCATCATTATTGTCGAACATATATTCATCATATTCAGAAATATAGTCTTCATCCTTTACTGTATCATCGTCATTCTTGTCGTTACCATGATATGACATATCTGAGTTGGAATCTAAATCAAGACAGCAAGATGTTGATCCTACTACGCTTGTAGAATTCCCAAGTTCCTTACCAATCGCCTCCTAAGAAAAAAAGAAAGGATATTGCCATGTCAAAGCATGCAGAAAATGGAACAATTAATTCCAGGAGAGGGAGAACTATTAAGGAGCATAAAGAAGAAAAAGTAATACGACCTTGACATATAATTCATTGTTTTTTGTTAAGCAAATGTTCTATTAATTAAACCAATTTCTTTTAATTATACTTCGGGCATAACAAGTTGCTGATCAAAGACACATGTTCCTCTTATATTTTCTAGATATGACTCTAGATTAAGGTTCTTAAACACAAAACAGTATCAACAAATATATAAAAATAAAAGAGGAAAATAGAAACAAAAGAGAGCAAAAGATAGTATTCACCTTTCCAACTTCCTTTTTCATTAGGAAGGAGGGGAACACTTAATTTATTGCCAACATAGTAAAACTACGCCCTCAACATGTGAATTCATGTTTGCTGTTTGTGTTACTTAAAAATGAGGATGAGGGAGGGGGAGGGGGGGGGGGGGGGGGGGGGGGGAGTTCATTTCTAGTTCTGCCCCTTCCCCAGCGTACAGGGTGTTATGAATAGTATGTGTGAAGGTTAAATAAACGTTAAAAAGAAAGAAACTTGTTATGAAAGAGATTGAAAGCTTACAAAATAACATATTCAAATTCCGACTTAATTACCCTTATTAAAGTTGTTGACAAAAATTAGCCTTTGGCTGCTGAAGCAACGAATATGCAAACTTATAACAAATATATATAAGCACAGAAGCTACTTGCATACACACCACATAAAAACCAAATAAACTTGTGTATACATAGACACATATGATTAATGCAAATAAATAATCAGAATAAAACCAGAAATTGAAGAAAATCATGACAAAAATTAGGTACAATAAGAACCAATATAGGATCAATTGAAGCAAAAAACAAACCTAAAAATCAAAAGGTATATAGAATCTAGGTTTTAAGCCGCCAAGCATAAGCAATTCGCTAATAAACTAACCGCAATTCACTAAAATAAACTCTACGTCATCGGGGGAAAAAATAGGGTTTTTAGAGTCACTTAGTTCGCGATACCTCAGTGTGGTTAACCTTTTTACAAACAGAAGAGTCGGATTCCGAATCAGATAACGTTATTTCTATTCCAATCGCAGTCAGGTTCTCCATTCCCTCGGCGATCAAAACCCTCCTCCCTTCCTTCTCTACGTACTACATAGAGTGACAGAGAAGAAGAACAAGAAGCAACTAGGACTAATAGAATTTGTAAAATAATTTTTTACGGGACGATATCATTCGCGCCTTAATAGACAAACCTCTCAATCGTACGCTGGAAGGAAAAAACGGTTGTGATATCCTACGATACACGAGTATAATGTTCATCTACGTGTCGATATCTGATTTGCGTAAGGGTCTCTTTCCTGGTAGTGGTTTTTGACAACGACATCCAGTTGGGTCGATTAGTGTGTGTTACTCAAACCAAAGATAATATACGTTTCACTTTGAGCCGTATGATTTGTTGACTTTAGTGAGAAGACTGACTAGTGTGGGGGCTTCGTTGGGTTGAATATGGTCACTCGTATTAACACGCGTATAAGCGTTTTGGTGGAAATAGGAGTGGGCCCATCACAAAGAAAAGTGCCGGAGATTTCCATGCAATTCAGAATGCACACCCCCAATAATCCCCTCCACAAGGACCACAAGTTATAAGTGTCATATTTAGATTCAGGTGGTGGTTGATAGAATTGAACAATTAAAATTGGCAAAACTAATAAATTATTTTAGTTGACAAATTTTACAGATTATATTATTAAAATTTTAATTTTTTTTAAATTATTTTATTAAATTAATTATTATTTTAAAATTAGGTCAGTCTGTTAAAATAATTGAACGAACGTCTATTATTTATTTATGTGACGGCATGAAAAAATAAAATTAAATTAAAACAAAAAACGTGGCAAAAATATAATAAAAATAACTTAGAACAATGACATGTCATTTAAAATATATATTTTCTCCCTTTTCTTCTTTCCCTGCGCAATCAATAACCCACAAACTTTTTATTACTCCACAACCACTATCAGTACCCATTGTCGTCTCATGCTTCAAATGATACTCCTCCTCCCACATCTCATGCGTAAACCCTACAATTGCCCCCTTTGCCATAACCTAATTTCCCAATCTTCGTCGTAAAAGAAGGATGTATAAAATATATAAAAAAGGTTGTTAAGGTTTTATTTGCAGCGGCGAAAATTTTCATGGTGCCACAAATAAGGCGGCAAAGGCAACCAAAGTTGAGGCGGAGCGAAGGGCCAAAGAAGCGAGAAAAGGGCGAAGGATTAATATCGTTAGATTTTGGGTTCGTCTGGTTCTTTTTCGTAAATCATATTTGTATTTGATTTATGTATCATGTATTTGACGACTCATAATAGGTTGTGTGGACCAATTTTGGGGGCGTCACAATAAAATTCAGGGTCTTACATCTCCGCTCTCTTTCAAAAAGACTCTCATTCACTATGACTAATTTATAAAATCTTAAAATTTAAAACTTATTTTGCTTTATTTGATTTGTATTAGCTGAATTACTTAATTAGTATTAAGAAAAAGTCCATTTCAAATAAATTCACATCAATATCTAAATTTTAAAAGTTATTAAAATTATAAGTATTAATCAAAATCAATAATCACATTTTTTAAACGATCCCAAATATACTCAAAGTTGAACTAGATGTAATTTTATTATGACGCCCCTAAAATAGGTCCACACAACTCATTCTGAGTCGTCAAATACATGGTACATAAACCAAATACAAACTTCATTAATACAACTGCTGTCAATGCAAAATACTGACAACATACGTCATTGTGAGTTTTAATACAAATATTGTCTTTTAGACAATATTCAAACTCAAATAAAGTTCTCATTACAATTATTGATACACTATTTTACAAAATAGCGAGGACTACTATAATAACTGCCTTGAACCATCACTCCACACCCCGACTAGTCCCAACTATATTCTTGCATCCTGAGAAGAACAATGGAACAAAAAGGAAAAGGGTGAGCTCAACTAGCCGAGTAAAAAATATTATAACTAAGATAATGTAGAACAAATGATTCTTAGTCCTCAATAGGGAAAAATCTGATAGAATACAATAGACAACAAGTTTTAGATCAACAACTGCAACGGAAACAATAATCCATTAGAAGAGTCAAGTAGAGCATGATGTTTACTATCTTCCATGATTTAAAAGTCCATAATCAATATTTTATCCATGTAACATCAATCAATAATTATTTCCAATCAACAAATTATCTATGCACTACGGGCCAAAGATAATCGTTTGTATCACCAGTGGTCATGATTATGTCAAACACCTGTCCATCTTTGCACTACGGACCAAAGATATCAATCAACAGTTTATCTTTGTACTACGGGCCAAAGATATTCATCAATCAACAGTTCATCTTTGCACTACGGGCCAAAGATAACTTTCAACATAATTTAAGTCTGAGAATTATGATAATGACAATAAGAACGAATCAAGTGAAACCATAACATGGATTCAATTTTAAGAATAAGATTCATAAAAGATTACTTGAACAAAGAAAAGAAATAAAATTCTGTTGTGAATAGTACCCATGAATAGTACCGTATGAATAGTGCCTATGAATAGTACCCATACATGAAAAAAATTTTAAAATTTAATACGAATTTTCAGACCAATATTCCAGTGAAATTATATTAGATGAAGCGCAATCCTTAAGAAATTTCTAATCATTTCAGAAATTATAGAAGCAATACTTACCAAAGTAAGTTTAAATTTAGGAATATGAGATGAAATAATATCACTTATGTGAGACCCCGAATTTTTTGAAATAAAAGTATTCAATTTTTCTATTTTGGTAAATAGTTAAATTGATAAAAGTTTAAAGTTAAGGGTAATATGTGAAAATTTTGTAAAGTAAGCAAGTTGATATAAAATATTCTTTTTATCGGAGAATATCCGTACGACGGTACAATCGTTGGTGGACCCCACAACAAAATTATTGTCGAATTGAGAAAACAAAAAAAATATTTTATGAAAATAACGACGGAAGTTTTATCGTTAACTATTGAAACACCCGGTGTTAAAAGAAATAGAATACTGGCGTGGTTGCATAAGAATAATACGGTTATGATTATTGATGCTTTACGTGAGAAGTCACTTTCGCTTTTGTTTAATTATTACTATATTAATTGTTGCATAAGATCTCACGTTATTTGATTTAATTATTGTCGATATTTTTTATATTATTAAATCAATAATTGAGACGACGAAGTTATTAATATTATTATTTGTAATATTAACGATGTCTAGAAGTTCTGTCAAGGAGAGGTTTGGTCACTTAATTGCGCGCCAATAATGAGAAATCCTTATTGGAAAGCCCCCTCTTTCTTGGGAACAACTTGGTCGATTAATATTATGAATTATAATAATGGTGATAAGTTTTGTTTTATTATTATTATAAATGTAATAAAACGAAAACTTTTATATAAAAACAAAATACTTTTATAAAGTTATTCGTTTTATTAGACTATAAATAGAATATATAATATTCTATTATGCATAAAATTTCAGATAAAGGCTTACATAGTAAAATCTTTTATATAAAGCAGTAATACTTTTATAAAGTTATTCATTTTATTAGACTATAAATAGAATATGTAATATTCTATTATGCATAAATGTTTGCATAAGACTCATGCATAGTATTTTTGTATAGTAAATTTTTTTATATAAAAAAGTAATACTTTTATAAAGTTATTCGTTTTATTAGATTATAAATAAAATATATTTTATTTTATTTAAAAGATTTTATTCTATTAGAATATTTTATTAATCTTTGTAAGACCCAAATATTATAAATAAAGATGAATTTTCTATAAATATTATTTTTGAATATTATGGAATAAATTTGATATAATGTTATAGTTGTGGGTAATATTTATAAATTTTGCAAAGTATGCAAGTTGTTATAAAATATTCGTTTTGGTGGGGAATATTCTTTTGTTAGGGAATATTCGCATAACTACTCAATCATTGGTAGACCCCATAATGAAATTATTGTTTGATTGAGAAAACGACAAAATATTTTTATAAAAATAACTATGGAGGTGTTACTGAAGAAAAGCTGCTGAACTACCCGATAGTAAAAGTACAAAGATGTCGCCAGTAGTTGTATAAGAAGCACACTCAGATTGATTATTGATGCTTATACGTGAGAAGTCACTCAAATATGCTCAATTATTCTCAAAGAATTCTTTGCGTGATCATATTTCTTATATTATTGATTCAATTATTGTCACAAGATCATCTCAGATAATATGTTATATTATTAATTGAGACGACATGTTTATAAATGATTAATAATTGTTGAAAGATTAAAATGTGTTGATTAAAAATAAAATGATTTGTGGTAATATTTATTCAATCCTTAATGTATATAAAGAGTCATTATGAGACGTTTGTGGTAAGTTTGATTATTTTATGGGGGCCCATATGTCATCATCTAAGAGTCTCTTCGTCAATAGTAATTACCTTGTGAATAGTAATTACCTTCGTCGATAGTAATTACCTTTACCAGACGTCAAACCACTTGCCGCTTTCACATTACAAAGCGCCAAACCACTTGTCGTTTCACATTACAAAGGCCGAACCACTTGTCGTTTCACATTACAAAGCGCCGAGCCACTTTTTTCTTTTCACATCACCAAATACAAGCCACTTGCTTTTTCACATGGTAGGTCTTTAAGCTAGAAATCTTCTATAAATAGAGGCCTAGTGCTTCATTATTTTTTTACTTAATTCATTCAAGCTTTAGAGAGAAAGTATAGAGAGAATAAGAGAGAAAGAAGAAGAGTATTTTGTTACTACACTCATCGCAGATTCAATCTCCTACCAAAAGTAAGGGTGTTATTCTTTCTTATTCACGAAGAGAACTATTGTTATTCCATTGCTTATTATTCTTGGAATAACTTTGTATACGTGGTTTACCCTATACTTGGTGACATTCTTCTATTATTACATTGGAACATCCTCATCATGTGTTTTAATTCGGACTGTTCCGTTTTATTATTATTTTGTTGGAACATCCTGCATGTTCCGCCTTTTATTATTATTTTGTTGGAACATCCATGCATGTTTTTACACCTTACCGGTTCCGCTCTTTATTATTCGTTGAATATCCTCATGTGTTTTTACACCCGACTGATTTCTTTTGTTATTCCATTCTTTATCCTACCCAGTGTTTTACACCGACCGGTTCCGTTATTAAACTTTGAATAACTTATACTCCATGAAATTAGTAGAATGATTTCTTTGATATTCTTTATTATACCCAAATAAGTTATCCTTTGATTCTTTCATGAAATATTATCCTCGATCATTCTTTTCATCCATTTTCTTCTCATGAAAATATTCTTCCGATCATTCTTGAATTTTACTCTACAAAACAAGATCATATTTTTGGGCGTTAATAATTCTGGATAAAATAATTCTTGAACTTGTTTTATTGAATTCTTATATCATTGTCATCATCCTCATGTTTATATTATGTTGAAAGTCATCATGGCACATGTAGTGCATAGATGGACTTGGTATGATTATGACCGAGAGACTATTCGGTTATGTCATGACCGTAATGTTACAAAATGATGTGGTAAAAATCTTCAATGGTCGTAGTGCATTGATGGACGATTGTTGATATGATCATGACCATTAATGAATACACAACTATTCTTAGTCAGTAGTGCATGAATAATTGTGGTCGGATACTAAAGAATATCCTCGGCCGTAGTAGTGCGGGGTGATTCGATGATGTGGAATATTTATTAAAGTTTGAGTCTCAAATATAACAAAGGATGAAAAACCTTTTAAATCATAAAAGATAGTAGATTTTATTTTCTACTTGACTTTTTAATGGATTGCTTGTTCATTGCAGCTTAAACTTGATGTTTATTATATTTTATTTGTTTAACACTTTGTTGAAGGCTATTGATAATTTATTACGCATTATCTTAGTCATAATATTTCTTCTCAAGCTAGTTGAGCTCACCTTTTTTCACCGTTTCTCTTCGTGAAATGAGAACATACCGGGACGAAGTCGGGAACGGAGTAATGGTCCGGAGGATAGCATTAGTAGTCCTCACTATTCGTGAAATAGTGTGATAATAATTGTAATGAGGACTCTTTTTGAGTTTGTATAATATCTAGTAGACAATATTTGTATTCAAACTCATGCTTATGTCGTGTACACACGCAGTTATATTAGTAAGTTGTATTTAAATTACGCACCATGTCGACTACCCAAGATGGGTGATGTATACCTAATTTTGAGGCGCCACGGTTGGTATCGAGCTTAGGGATATGATCCTGGCTAAGATGTGAGAATAGTACTTGGAGGGGAGAGACGGGAATACCTTCGCTAGTATGACCTACCTAAGTTTATGTCTTATTTTATTGGTTGGTCGAAGATAGGGATAATTTGTTACATGTCAATTAACCTTTTATTTTGTGGCGATGTCTGAAAATGACATCCGAGAATGTTGAGAATATCAATGGAGCGCAGAGACGATTGTTGATTCACCACATATCAATAATCGAGGATAATGTGCATCGTGAAGGCGACAATCCTCATGCAAACAACAACACCGACCAAATGATGAATGATTAAATGTTCGTGAGGCTTTATGCGAATTTATGCAACAAAGAAAGTAGAAGCGACTCTCGCCAAAACGTGGGGTGGAAACACGGAAAACTCTCGGTGGCACACCGCTAAACAATTCAAGGAGCTGGGACCACCGGAGTTTAAGGAGAGCCAAACCACTTCCGGCGGAAGCATGGATAAAGCAGATTACCAAGATATTTGATGTCTTGGGATGCTCCGAGGAGCAAAAGGTTCCTTTCTTAGCTTTATGTTATTGCGGAGAGGCGATTCTTTGGTGGGAATCGGTAAACGCGTAACTCAACCAACTTTGTCTTAAAGATATCTTGGGAGAAGTTCCAGAGTCGTTCAACGACAAATACTTTCCCGAAAGTATTCGCCACATGAAGGAGGTGGAGTTTATTAAGTTGGAACAAAACAAAATGACCGTGTCGCAATAAGAGGCAAAATTTGTGGAGTTATCACGGTTTATTCCCACTTGGTGTGGATAATGAAGAGAGAATGGCGCGAATGTTTTTAAGAGGTTTGAAGCGGAGATACGTCAACATCTTATTTCTCATAAACCGTGTTTGTATTCGGATGTTGTAAATAGGGCTCGATTAGTGGAGCGCGAGAATGAGTCAACGCAACTAAAAGAGAAGCGGTACGCAAAATTATAATACCGGTGAGTAGTCATCGAAGCGGTGACAACAAGCGTGGAGGAATCAACGGCCGGATATGGTAACCACTTGGTGGTAATCGTAGGCCAAAACAATAAGAATGGACATTTCAAGAAAAGGAGATTCAACAATAATGGAAAGACGTCAAGACCAACACCCGTTGTTAAGGAAGGAGAAAGACCACCTATCATATGCTTCAAATGCGGAGGAGAGGACACATCGATCAAATCTGCGCCATGCGTCAAAAGCATGTTATAATTGTGGAAGAGAAGGTCACTTAGCTCGATTTTGTCATTTCTCAAGACAAATTCAATAGGATGGAGGCACCAAAGGCCATCCCGTAAAATTCAAAAGCCGTTAGTCTGCAAGGGAGGCGTTTGTTGTGACCTCCCAAAGAGCAAGGAATCGAATGAGGTCATCACGGGTAAGCTTATCATAAACTCTAATGAAGTCTATACTTTATTTGATACTTGTTCTACCCATTCTTTTATTTCTCCTACTTGCGCCATCGATTAAATTTGACTCGGAGAAATTAAACTTTGACTTATCTGTGGAAACTCCGTTGGGAGAAACCTTCATTACATCCAATGCTTATAAGTCTTGTTTGGTTCAAATCGGTACCCTCACATTACACGTCGATCTTATTTCATTAAAAATACTTGCATTTGACGTGATTCCGTGGATTGATTGGTTAACTACTTATCATGCAAAATTGATTGTTTTAAATAAGGTTGTTAGCTTTTCATATTCCTAATCAACCTATTATCTTGAATTCAAACGACCAAACCATTAAAATCAATCACGGTCATCTCAAGCCATAAAGCTATTGGTTTATTGAAAAACGGATGTCAAGCTTTCTTTGCTCATGTCACGATTTAAACAAAAATACGCCGATTTTGAACGATATTTCTATTGTTAATAAATTTCCGACGTATTCTCAAGAACTTCTGGTCTACCCCAGGCGTGAAATTGAATTTTGTATCGACTCTTGAACCCTGAACCGGTACAAAACCTATTTCCAAAGCCCCATATCGAATGGCTCTATTGAACTTCGTGAGTTAAAGACCCAATCAGCAGGAATTGTTAGACATTGGCTTTATTCGTCCCTAGTACTTCTCCTTGGGGTGCTCTGCTCTATTCGTGAAGAAAAAAGATGGGAGTATGCGACTTTGTATTGATTATCGAGAGTTGAATCATTTCACCATCAAAAATAGGTATCCATTGCCACGTATTGATGACTGCTTAACCATTGCAAGGAGCCAAATTCTTTTCAAAGATTGATCTTCGCTCCGGATATCACCAATTGAAGATTAGAACCGTGACATTCCAAAGACGGCTTTAACTCCAGACGGGCATTATGAATTCCTAGTCCATGTCCTTTGGATTGACTAATGCTCCTACGCCTTCATGGATATGATGAACCGAGTATTCAAGGAATATTTAGATCACTTTGTGGTCGCCTTTATTGATGACATCCTTATTTATTCCAAAAGACGTGAAGATCATGAAGCAACACTTGAGGTCGACACTCCAAAAGCTTCGTGAATATAAGCTTTATGCCAAGTTGAAGAAATGTGAGTTCGGCAAGAAGAAGTAGCATTCCTTGGGCACGTGGTATCAAGTCATGGAATATCTGTTGACCCAAAGAAAGATTGAAGCTATTCAAAGTCGAGAACAACCTATATCGATGATGTAAGACGTAGCTTTCTCGGTTTAGTTGGTTATTATCGGAGATTCGTGGAAGGATTTTCTCGAATCGCTACTCCATCGACTCACTTCGGTGACTTTTGAAAGATACAAAGAGGAGTTTTCAAGAACTCAAGAGGAGACTTATTTCAAAGACTGCTCGACAATACCATCCGGCTCGGAGGATTTGCCATCTACAAAGGATGCTTGGCAAAGGGTTGGGATGTGTTCTCATAAACATGGAAAAGTTATAGCCTATGCCTCACGACAACTCAAAGAATATGAGAAGAATTATCCTACTCATGATCTATGTGACGCCCCCAAAATAGTATACATCACTCATTCCGAGTTGTCAATACATGATACGTAAACAACTACAACTTTATTATTACAACAAGAAAGCGTGAGTTTGAATACAAATATTATCTTCTGATAATATCTATACTCAAATAAATCCTCATCACATTTATTGATACATTATTTTACAAAAATGGTGAGGACTACTAAACAATTCTTTCTAAAACCTTCATTCCATACCCCACTGTACTCTTCGCTATATTCTCGCCTCCCGAGAAGAAAAAATGGAACAAAAAAGAAAAGGGTGAGCTCAACTAGCTCAAGAAAGAATATTATGACTAAGATAATATACAACAAATTATCGTTAGTCTTCAACAGGAAAAATCTAATAGAATACAATAGACAACAAATTTTAAATCAATATTCGCAATGAAATAATAATTCATTAGAAGAGTTAAGTAGAGAATGCAAACTACTATCTTCTATGTATGAATTTAAAAGTTCATCGCTCATCTTCTTTTATCCCTATAACATCAATCAATATACATCCGAATCAAATATTCATCTTTGCACTACAGGCCAAAGATATTCATCGATTAGTCATGTTCATCTAAACACTGCTTCATCTTTGCACTACTACCAAAGATATTCTTCGAAATCATTCATCTTTGCACTTCTACAAAGCCAAAGATATTCAATAATATCATCATTTAAGGCCGAGGATGATGAAAAATATTTTTAAAGAAACGAATCCAATTGAAACAAAATGACAAGGATTAAGGATTAAGGATTAAATACTTTGTTTTATCCATGTTCAAAAATACCTCAAAAAATAATCATAGTGGTGTAAAATTCAAGAATGATCAAAACATGGATACAATCAAAGCTAGTATCCGAATAGATATTTTGGACAAAAAGAAGAAATTTTATTTTTAAATTGAATAGTCTTGAGATATCGTGAATAGTAACTCTACACCAAAAGATAGAAATTTCCCAAAAAATATATTCACGCTTACGTGAATAGTATTCGTGAATAGTAACTCGTGAATAAGAACTCAATGAATAAGAACTCATGAATAGTAACTCCGATACATGGAAAAGTTCCAAATTTGATAAAAGTTTCAACCAATATTTCAAAGATAATGATATTAATGAAATAATATCATTTGAGAAGAAAATAACATCCCTTACCTCGAAAGATCGAGATTTCAAATTAAACACCTGACATATAGCTATGACTTGAACTTGCAGATCAGATAGCAATACTCAAAGTATACTCAAAATACTCACAAGAATACGCCGATAATATAGAGAGAAAAACTTCAGCTTCGGTGTGATTTTCAATTCTAACCCAAGACCCTATTATTTATAAAATTGCTTAGAACACCAAAGCGAAAAATTTAATAAATTAATAATATAATTATATAAATTTCCTACACATGCCTAGAATCTGATTTCAGCCATCAAACACATGCCACATTCTAGAAAAAGTAAGAAAAAACGTTTTTCTAATTTTAAATATTTTAAACTTCCAAAAATCAATTATTTCGGAGCTTCGGAACTTCAATAATTCATAATAAATAGTCCTTTCATCAGAAAATTCGAATCTTGCGAGTTTTTATAGGAAATTCAATTCTCTACAACTTTGCAGAAGAAAGGTTTTCCAAATTCTAAACAAAAATTGACTGAAATCCACAAACGAAGCGATTTTAAAGGCTATAATCAAATTTTAGTCAATAAATGGGGTCCACCGACATGTTTAACATGTTTTAAACATTTATTGCAACAAAAATACTCTTCCTCCTAGTATACTTATATATCCCACATTCGTTGTAAAAATATCACCATTATTATATTATTAAAATATAATAATATATTTAAATGAATTATTTTATCAGAAAAAGATAAAATTTCAATTTTCAACAATTGTCACAATAAAAATTTTCTCCATCTATATCCACATAAAATTAATATTTTTCTTATCATATGAATCAATAATTAATTATTCACAAATAATATTACTAAATCACAATATTGACAACCGTGCGCCTCAGGAAAGGAGGGGCTTTTCAATAAGAATTTCTCCTTCTTGGCGCCGCAATTAGGTGACCAAACCTCTCCTTAGACGAACTTTCTAGACATTGCCAATAATGTTATCTAATAATATTATTCGGATAATATGAATTATTGCTTCGATAATGAAAAATACTTGTGTAAATGACAACTATTGAAACAACAAAGAATATAAAATATCAACGCAAAGAATTATTAACTCAATAAAATATCTTGAGCGAGAATTATTCAAACCATTATTGAGTAGTGCCTTCTTACGTAAGAATCAATAATTGGTGCAATACCGCAGTATCTTCTTGTGTTTTAACCACCGTATTTTAACAATGATAATTGATAATAACTACGCCTGTTATTTTTAAACAACTTATATTTGACGTTTTCTTCATCCAATCGCTTTTCAGTTATGGGGCCCACACATGGTCACTACAAGTAAATATTTAATATTCCCCATGATGCACAGATAATATTCCACGACCAAACGAATATTCCCGACAACAATGAATATTTTATAACCACTTGCTTATTTTAAAAATATTTATGCGTCTCTTACCCCCTAACTATCCACATTAATCAAATCAACCCTTACTATTTCAAAGTAATAAATAGAGAAAATTAAATTTCATTAATAATAAGTTGGGGTCTTACAACCTCCCTCCTTATGAAATTTCGTCCTCGAAATTGACGTGACGATACTGGTGTTTCAAAAGGTGAGGATACCTCGCTTTCATTTCCGTTTCAATTCCTGGTCATTTCCTCTATAAAGATGATTCCTCCACAAAACTTTAACTTTGTGGTATGACCTTTCTTGCGTAGGACATGCTCCTTCCTATCCAAAATCTTGACAGTACCTCCTCATACGTTAAGTCTTGGTATCTCGTCCGGGTTCTAACTCTATAACGTAATTCGGTCTTTCACATATTTACTGAAATACGAGATATGTGAAACACATTATGAACACGAGACATACTTTCGGAGGTAACGCGAGTCTATAGCTACTATTTTCTACTCGGTCAAGAATTTGAAATGGACCAATAAATCGTGGATTGAGCTTTCCTCTCTTCCCAAATCTTGTAACTCCTTCCATGGAGCAACTCATGAACAATACATGATCCCCATACTAAATTCCACGTCCTTTCGATGAAGATCCGCATAACTCTTTTGTCGATCTTGTGCTTGGTTTGTATATCGTTGTCGAATCATTTGGATCTTTTTCGTAGTCATACGTACCCAACTCGGTCCCAATAATGTTGCTTCACCCACCTCGTCCCAACATACCGAGAAGCGACACTTTCGTCCATATAATGCTTCAAATGGAGCCACACCTATACTTGCACGATAACTTTGTTGTTGTAGGAGAATTCCACCAATGGTAAATACTTATCCCAACGCCCTTGAAGTCTAGGACACGAGTCTTAATAGATCTTCAAGAGTTTGAATAGTCCTCTCGATTGTCGGTCAGTTTGGGGATGGTATGCCAAACTAAATCGCAAATCCGTGCCCATAGCTTTTTGCAAGCTAACCCAAAATCTTGAAGTGAATCTTGGGTCACGATCCAAAACTATGGATCTTGGCATGCCATGTAACCTTACAATCTCATTCACGTCATATACTAGCAAGACGTTCAAGGAATAAGTCTCCGTATCGGCAAGAAATGAAGCGACTTGGTTAATCTATCAACAATAACTCAAATAGCATTTATGCCTTGAGAAACCGTAGGAAGACCCGTAACGAAATCCATGGTAATATGTTCCCACTTCCATTTCGAATCTCAAGTGGTTGCAAACAGACCTTAGGTACTAGATGCTCCACCTTTACACGTTGACAAGTTAAACATATCGAGATAAACTTTGCAATCTCTCTCTTCATATTGTTCCACCAAATGTATGTCGAAGATCACGATACATTTTAGTACTTCCAAGATGGATTGCAAATGGTGTATTGTGTGCCTCCATCATAATCTTGTACTTCAAATCGTAGTCGTTAGGAACACAAAGTCTAGAGTGGACTCAAGTATTCCTTCTTCATCAATTCTCGCTTAGGAATATCTCCTTCTTGTACTTTCTTCTTCATACGCATCACCTCGGGTCGATGGCTTGAAAGAACCTTAACTTTTTCTATTAAAGGTTGCTCTACGCGTATACTTGACATCATCGCACTTTTCGTTCCGCGATATGATCTTCTACTCAATCGTCGCCGCCTACCACGTTCGCTTTACCGGGATTGTATTGAATAGTGTGGTCGTAGTCTTTCAATAGTTCGAGCCAACGTCATTGCCGCGTGTTGAGTTCTTTTTGAGTGAAGAAATATTTAAGGCTTTTATGGTCCGAATATATCTCCACTTTCTCCCATATATAGATAGTGCCTCCATATCTTTAAGCGGCAACGCATCAATGCCTCTCTAGATCATGAGTAGGATAATTCCTCTCATACCCTTTAAGTTGTCGCGAGGCATAGGCTATGACTTTCCCACGTTGCATGAGAACACATCCTAACCCTTTCTGCGGAAGCATCGTTGTAGATAACAAATCCATCCCAACCGGATGGTATTGTTAGAACAGTGCAAAATAAGTCTCCTCTTAAGCTCTTGGAAACTCTTCTCGCATTCTTCGCTCCAAATGAATTTTGTATCCTTCCGAGTTAATTTGGGTTAATGGAGTAGCGATTCGAGAAACCCTTCCACGAATCTCCGATAATAACCAAATAAGCCCAAAAAAACTACGTCTTTCATCCACCGACTTGGTTTGCTCCCAACTTTGTATTGCTTCAATCTTCGTCGGATCAACAGATACTCCATGTTTCACACCACGTGCCCAAGGAATGCTACTTCCTCGAAGCCGAACTCGCATTTCTTCAATTTGGCATATAGTTTGTTTTCACGAAGCCTTTGGAGTACCGAATTCAAATGGTGCTCATGATCTTCACGACTTTTGGAATATATGAGGATGTCATCAATAAAAACAACAACGAATCGATCCAAATATTCCTTGAATACTCGGTTCATCATATCCATGAAAGCGCAGGAGCATTAGTCAATCCGAAAGACATGATTAAGAATTCATAATGCCCTACCGAAGTTCTAAAGGCGCCTTTGGAATATCCTCGCCTAATCTTGGTGATGATATCCGAACGAAGATCGATTTTTGAAAAGAATTGTGCCCTCAGAATCGGGTCAAACAAGTCATCAATACGAGGTGAGGATACCTATTCTTGATGGTGACATGGTTCAATTCCGATAGTCAATACAAAGTTGCATACTCCCGCCTTTCTTCTTTACTGAATAAAACAGAGCACCCCAAGGAGATGTACTTAGATTTAAGAATGAAACCGATGTCCAACAATTCACTGTAGTTGGACCTTTAACTCTGAAGTTCAATAGAGCCATTCGATATGGGGTTTTAGAAATGGGCTTTGTACCGGGTTCAAGATCAATAAAGAATTCAACTTCACGCTACGGGGTAGACCAGGAAGTTCTTCAGAAATACGTCGGAAAGTCAATAATAACAGAATATTATTCAAATTTGACGTGTCTTTATTCAAATCCATAACATGGGCTAAGAAAGCTTGACATCCGCTTTTTCAATAAACGAATAGCTTTATGATTAGATATGACGGTGATTGATTTTAATGGTTTAGTTGCTTGAATTAAATAACAAAGTTGGTTAGGAATATGAAAACTAACAACCTTACGAAAACAATCAATTTTGGCATGATGAGTAGTTAACCAATCAATCCCTAAAATCACATCAAAAGCAAGTATCTTTAAAGAGATAAGGTCAATGGTAAGGTGATGGTGTAAGACTCCAAATTTTATAAATAAAGATGAATTTTTTTTATAAATATTATTTTTGAATATTATGGAATAAATTTGATATAATGTTATAGTTGTGGGTAATATTTATAAATTTTGCAAAGTAAGCAAGTTGTTATAAAATATTATTCGTTTGGTGGGGAATATTCTTTTTGTTTGAGAATATTCAATGACGACGGCTCAATCATTAGTGGACCCCATTAATGGAAGTATTGTCGTAGTTAAAAACGACAAAATTATTTTTCTATATAAAATAACTAAGCAGAGGAGTTACTCGTCAAAAACCGCTGAACTACCCTTAGTAAAAATGCGATATCGTCTGGCGTAGTTGTATAGTAGCACACGATATTGATTATTGATCTTTACGTGAGAAGTCACTTTCGGTATGCTTCAATTATTGCTACAAGATTGTGTTGCATCATATCTCTTATATTATTGATTCAATTATTGTCACAATTATCATCTCATATAATATGTTATAGTATTAAATTATTAATTGAGACGACAAGTTATAAATGATTAATAATTGTTAAAAGATTAAATGTGTGTTGATTAAAAATAAAATGATTTGTGGTAATATTTATTCAATCCTTGATGTATATAAAGAGTCATTATGAGACGTTTGTGGTAAGTTTGATTATTTTATGGGGGGCCCATATGTCATCATCTAAGAGTCCTTCGTCGATAAGAATTACCTTTGTGAATAGTAATTACCTTTGTGAATAGTATTTACCTTCGTCGATAGTATTTACCTTCGTCGAATAAGAATTACCTTTGTGAATAGTAATTACCTTTGTGAATAGTAATTACCTTCGTCGATAGTATTTACCTTCGTCGATAGTAATTACCTTCTTCAATAGTAATTACCTTCGTCAATAAATATAATTACCCCTTCGCAAATAGTAGTTGTCCTTCAATATTACCAAGAGTTAACGCTTCTTGATTGTTCCAAGGGTTAATTACCCTTCAAATAAATAGTAGTTGTCTCTTGATATTACCAAGAGTCATTTTGACCTTCTTCAAGTAAGACCAAGAGCCACCCTCGGTTTTTCTATAAATGAAAGCTCATTCCTTCATTATTTCTTACTTAATTCACCAAACTATAGAGAGAAAACTATAGAGAAAGAAAGAAGAAAAGTATTTTCTTTACTTCACTTTTCCAATATTCAAATTTTTCTAAGGTAGGGAATATTATTTGTTGTACTTTCGTAAGGGGTGTTATTCTTTCTTATTCATGAAGAGAACTTCATTTATTCCATTCTTTATTATTCTGTTGGAATAACCTAGGTAAAAGTGGCATACCCTATACATAACCTGTATACGCGGCATACCCTATACTTGGTGAAATCCTTATGTTATTCCATTCTTATTTATTCATTGGAATAACTCAGATACACAGTTTACCTATACTTGGTGACATTCTTCATTATTACATTGGAACATCCCATCTGCATGTGTTTTACAATTTGACCGGGTTCCGCTCTTTATTATTATTACATTGAATATCCTCACATCATGCGTTTTACGGCGGGACTGGTTCCGTTATTTATTATTACATTGGAATAACTTTTGCATGCGTCTATCGCATGCATGGTGATTTCTTTTGTTATTTCATTCGCTATTATACTCAAATGGTTAAAATTTTGACTTATATACTCCATTAATTTAGTGGAATATCCTTGATATTTAAGCTTCATCCAAATTTTTAATGAAAATATTTTTCTAAGCATTCTTGAATTTTACTCTACAAAGCGATTATCATGTTGACAATTTGGGCGTTATTAGTTCTGAATAAATTAATTCATGAACTTGTTTTATTGAATTATTATGTCATTGTCATCATCCTCATGTTATATTATGTTATCTTTGGCTTACGTGCGTAGATGAACTTAGTATTTTTATGACCAAGGATCATTCGATATAGTCACGGGCTTGATATAAATGATGTGACAAAAGTCCTCGATGGCACATAATGCGATGATGGATAGTTTTGGTATGATTATGACCGGGGTGATTCGGTATAGTCATGACCATTGATAATTTGATGAAAATCCTTGACCAAGTAGTACGGGATGATTAGATATTGTGGTTTATTCATTAAACCGAGTCTTAGTGATAAAAATTGATAAAACCTTTTAAAACCTAAAAGATAGTAGACTTTATTTTCTACTTGACTCTTTTAATGGATTGCATATTCATGCAGCTTAAACCGGTTGTCTATTGTATTTTATCGGTTTAACATTGTTGAAGACTATTGATAATTTATTACGCATTATCTTAGTCATAATATTTCTTCTTTGGCTAGTTGAGCTCACACTTTCTTTCACTTTGTTCTCTTGTGAAATGAGAATATAGCTGGGACGAGTCGGGGAAAAGAGTGATGGTCCCGAGGATAGCATTAGTAGTCCTCACTATTCTGTGAAATAGTGTGATAATACTTTTGAGTTTGTATAATATCTAGTAGACAATATTTGTATTCAAACTCACAGTTTATGTCGTATTGTACACGACAGTTATATTAGTAAGTTTGTATTTGAATTTATGTACTATGTAAGTGGCGACCCAAGATGGGTGACGTATACCTAATTTTGGGGGCGTCACAGATGGTGCCAACTTGAATCAAACAAGATTTATAAACAGTGGATGTGATGAAAGTTTCTCCTAACAGAGTTTCCACAGACAGGTCAAAGTCTAATTTCTCCGGAGTCAAGTTTAAACGTTGAGCACATGTAGGAGAGATAAATGAATGAGTAGCACCGGTATCAAGTAAGGTATAAACTTCGCAAGAATTTATAAATAGCTTACCCGTGATCACCTCGTTTGGGTTCCTCTCATTTTGACCAGTCACAACAAACGCTTCTTCCGGAATCGTTGACTTTGACTTTTACTCGAATATCTTTTGAGTCACCGTCCCTCACTGAACTAGGTTTCGCTTATCGTCTGATCTCGAAGCGATATGTCCTTCCTTTCCACAATTATAGCATACCTTGAATTGTTGTGGATGGTTTGACTGATATGTCCCTCTTTCCGCATTTATAAGATATGACCGGGTGGTCGTTCTCCTCCCTAGAACCGATTCTTTGCAAGACTCGTCGTCTTCACATAGTCGTTGTTAAATCTCCTCTTTTAAAATCTCCTCCCCGACTCGCTTTATTCTATTTTCATGGCCATGATTACCACCAGTGGTGGTTACTGACTAATAAATAAGCTTAGGTAGGTAGGACACACTAATGAAGGATTTACTCGTCTCTCCTCCTGATTCTATTCCCCAATCTCCGCCAGAGATCATATCCTAAGCTTTGATACCAACTGTGGCGCCCCCCAAAATAGGTATACATCACCCATTCCGAGTTGTCAATACATGTGCGAAACAACTACAACTTTATTATTACAACAAGAAAGCTGTGAGTTTGAATACAAATATTATCTTCTGACAATATCTATACTCAAATAAATCCTCATCACTTTTATTGATACATTATTTTACAAAATGGTGAGGACTACTAAACAACTCTCTCTAGAACCTTCATTCCATACCCCAACTCGTACTCGCATTATATTCTCGCCTCCACGAGAAGAAAAATGGAACAAAAGGAAAAGGGTGAGCTCAACTAGCCCAAAAAAGAATATTATGACTAAGATAATATACAACAAATTACCGTTAGTCTTCAACAGGAAAAATCTAATAGAATACAATAGACAACAAATTTTAAATCAATATTCGCATGAAATAATAATTCATTAGAAGAGTTAAGTAGAGAATGCAAACAACTATCTTCTATGTATGAATTTAAAAGTTCATCGTCTATCTTTTATCCCCGTAACATCAATCAATATATATCTCGAATCAAATATTCATCTTTGCACTTTCTGAGCCAAAGATATTCATCGATTAATCATGTTCATCTAAACACTGCTCATCTTTGCACTCAGGGCCAAAGATATTCTTCGAATCATTCATCTTTGCACTACAAAGCCAAAGATATTCAATAATATCATCATTTAAGACGAGGATGATGAAAATATTTTTAAAAAGCGAATCCAATTGAAACAAAATGACAAGGATTAAGGATTAAGGATTCGTACTTTGTTTTATCCATGTCCAAAAATACCTCAAAAATAATTATAGTGGTGTAAAATTACGGAATGATCAAAACATGGATACAATCAAAGCTAGTATCCGAATATAGATATTTTGGACGAATTTTTTTTCATTTTTCGATGAATAGTGCAGTATTAAGTGAATAAGATCAGAGTATCGTGAATAGTCTTGGATATCGTGAATAAGAACTCAACACCAAAAGTTTCAAATTTGTTAAAAACTTGAGATCGATATTTCAACATAATGATATTGAAGAAATAATATCATTATGAAAAATAATATCCTTTACCTCACAAAGACAAGATTTTACAGTTGAAACAGGATATATAGGCTATGACTTGAACTTGCAATCAGTATAGCAATACTCAAAGTATACTCAAAATACTCACAAGAATACGCTTTCGATAATATAGAGAAAAACTTGGGTTTAAATTGTAATTTTCAATTCTAACCTAAGCACCTATTTATAGAAATTGCTTAGAACACCAAAGAAAAATTTAATTTAATATTATTATATATATCAAAATTCTACGCCACTCTTGAAATCGATTTCATTTCAATAAGCACATGCCACATTCTAGAAAAAAGTAAGAAAAAACGTTTTTCTAATTTAAAATAATTTAAACTTCCAAAAATCAATTATTTCGGAGTTTCAGAACTTCAATAATTCACAATAAATAGTCCTTTTGTCAGAAAATTCGAAACTCGCATATTTTTATAGGAAATTCAATTCTCTACAACTTTGTAGAAGAAATGTTTTCCAAATTCCAAACAAAAATTAACCGAAATCCACAAACGGGCGATTTTACATTTATAATCAAATTTCGATCGATAAATGGGGTCCACCGACATGTTTAACATGTTTTAAACATTTATTGCAACAAAAATACTCTTCCTCCTCGTATACTCATATATCCCACATTCGTTGTAAAAATATCACCATTATTATATTATTAAAATATAATAATATATTTAAATGAATTATTTTATCGTAAAAAGATAAAATTTCAATTTTCAACAATTGTCACATTAAAATTTTTCTCCATCTATATCCACATAAAATCAATATTTTTCTCATCATATGAATCAATAATTAATTGTTTCACAAATAATATTACAGAATCACAATATCGACAACCCAGGCGCCTCAGGAAAGAGGGGCTTTCAATAAAAATTCTCCTTCTTGGCGGCGCAATTAGGTGACCAAACCTCTCCTTAGACAGAACTTTCTAGACATTGCCAATAATGTTATCTAATAATGTGACGCCCCCAAAATAGGTCCACACGACCCATCTTGAGTCGCCAGATATCACATTATAAAAATCAAATACAAACTTCATTTATATCTGTCGTTGAATGTCATATAGAATATTTACCCACGATTAATCGTGTGAGTTTTAATACAATATTATCTCATAGATAGATCCAAACTCAAATTATTACAATGCCATATAAAATACAAAGACAAATATTTCAAGACCCCAAAGAAGAACGATAAGATTACTATCTTGTTCATTCTAATGAGGTGCACTTTTGACGCTTCCAAAGTCAGGTTCTCATCACCCTATTGTTGTTCACTAAAATCAATTATTAAGTGATGTATAAAATATGACACCCACATCTTAGGTCCTCAATACAATTATATATTGTATGTCATGCCGTTTTATAATGTATTGAGAAACTTCAACAGTCTCGGACCATCACACTATTTCCCTATTATCCCCGGCACCCAAATTTTAGACTCTTATTATCCGAAAGGAATTGTGAAGCAAAAGGGTGAAACACAACTAGTCCAGTAAAGAATATCATGGCTAAGATAATTAATTTATCAACAGCCTTTATCAAAATAAATCAAAGATTTAGAATATATGGTAAATAATAAAAGTTTTCAACCATAATTGCAGCGGAATCAACAATCCATTAGAAGAGTCAAGTAGAACATAATGTCTACTATCTCCTCTAGATTAAAAGTCCATCGTTGATATTTTATTCCTGTAATACTCATCAACAGCTTCTTTGTTATACTTAAGACAAATAAAACTTTCAACACTTATGCACACCGAACCACCACCAAAGATGTTAGTTAAATTCATAATTCATATTTATAATAATGCGAATTAACAGTTCCTTCTTACCACAAAGGCTTAATAGAACGTTTACTCAATATCTTTACCCCAAAGGCTGAAGATATTCAAATGTAATAACAATGATCATACCAATCGGTTGTCATCTTTTGCACTACGGGCCAAAGATATTCAACTATAAAACCAATAGTCATGATCATACCAATCAATTACTGTCGATTGCACCACGGCGAAAAAGACATTCAACTTTGTTAACTAATGGTGGTGATGATCCCGCTTAATCACATCATTGAATTATCCATGCACTACTACCAAGGATATTCGTTAGTATCACTAATGGTCATGATCATGTCATACACCGTCCATCTTCGCACTACGGTCAAAGCTATCAAACAATGATCATCTTTGCACTATAGGCCAAAGATATTCAATAACATATCATCTTTTACTTACAAAAAGCCAAAGATATACAAATCATAAAACCAATAACCAACAAAGATATAATAAAGAATGAAATAATAAAAGAATTTCACCATGTATGCGATATTTGTGCGTATGACAGTTATTCCATATAATAATAAAAATGGAATAACAATTGAAATCTCCATGCATACTGTAATCCAGCGTATCTGAGTTATTCCAATGTAATAATAAAGAATGAAATAACTACAGACATCACCGGTATACTGTAATCCAGCGTATCTGAGTTATTCAACGAATAATAAAGAATGGAATAACAACGACATCACCAGTATACGATAATCCGTGTATCGAGTTATTTCAACGAAATAATAAAAGATTTTACCGTGTCCTTAGTGTAACACACGAGCACGGATATTCCAACGAGAATAATAAAGAGCGGAACCAGTCCCTGTAAAACACATGCATGGATGTTCCAACTAATAATAAAGACGAGAATAATAAAGATTTTAACCAGTCCTGCGTAAAACATGATGCAGGATGTTCCAACGGAATAATAAAGACGTAATAATAGAAGAATGTCACCAAGTATAGGGTATTCCGCGTATACAGGTTATTCCAACAGATTAATAAAGAAATGGAATAACAGAAGTTCTCTTCTTGAATACAAAAGAATAATATCCCTTACTATAACAATATCCCTTTACCTTAAAAAGAAAAGTACCCCGACTGGTGGGGCGAGGATATACTCGAAGAAAACTTGTACTATGCTCAAAGCTTTCTTAAACTCTAAAGAAATACGCTCAAGATTATAGAAGAAGAACTCTCTCTATAATTTCTCTAGAGTTTCAATGAATTAAGTAAGAAATAATGAAGGAATGAGCTTCATTTATAGAGGAATGGAATGAATAAGAACTTGACCCATGAACGGTCCAGATTGATTTATTTTAATTGGACTGATTCCATATTTAAAGCAAAATCTTTTAAATAAAATATAATATATTTTAATTATTGCTAAATAAAACAAATAACTTTATAAAAGTATTTTGTTTTATATAAAAAAAATTTACTATGCAATACTATGCATAATAAAATATAATATATTCTATTTATAGAATAACTTTAATAAAGTATTCTGTTTTATATAAAAAGATTTTCTGTTATAATTTCAACCAACGGTCTGAAAAATTTGTACATCTCTTCATGGAATAATATTGTACCCAAAAATAATTTGGACCGAAAATAAATATATTGTTCGGGTGAATAGTAACTCATGAATAGTAACTCGTAAATAGTAACTCATGAATTGTAACCCGTGAATAGTAACTCATGAATAGTACTCCGACACAAAAAGTGTCCTAAATACTCGAGTGAACAATACTAGAGTGAATAGTAATTTGGGTGGATAGTAACCCGTGAATAGTAACTCCGACACAAAAAGTGTCCCAAATACTCGAGTGAACAATACTAGAGTGAATAGTAATTTGGGTGAATAGTAACCTATGAATAGTAACTCGTGAATAGTAACTCTGACACAAAAAGTGTCTCAAATACCCGAGCGAATAATACTAGAGTGAATAGTAACTCGTGAATAGTAACTCTGACACAAAAAGTGTCCCAAATACTCGAGTAAACAATAATAGAGTGAATAATAATTTGGGTGAATAGTAACCCATGAATAGTGACCAGGTATTTTATGACAACTTGTTTACTTAAAAAATTTTCATATATCACCCTTAACTTTAACCTTTTATCAATTTAACCATTTACTAAAATAGAAAAATTGAATACTTTTATTTCATAAAATTCGGGGTCTCACAAATAATATTATTCGGATAATATGAATTATTGTTTCGATAATGAAAATCTACGTGTAATGACAATTATTGAAACAACAAAGAATATAAAATATCAACGCAAAGAATTATTAAATCAATAAAATCTTTGATAAGAATTATTCGTAACCATTATTGAGTAGTGCCTTCACGTACGTAAAATCAATAATTGGTGCGGTGTCTTTCTTGTGTTTTAACCAATTTAGTATTTTAACAAGATTAATTGATAACTACTATCATTTGTTATTTTTAAACAACTTATATTTGTCGCTTTCTTCATCCAATCGCTTTCAGTTATGGGGCCCACATATGGTCATACTGGCAATCGTACGAATATTCCCCGACAAAGATTTAATAATATTCCACGACCAAACGAATATTCCCTGACAACAATGAATATTTTATAACCACTTGCTTATTTTGAAATATTTGCGTATTTTACCCCTAACTATCCACATTAATCAAATCAACCCTTACTATTTCAAAATAATAAATAGAAAAAATTAAATTTCATTAATAATAAGTTGGGGTCTTACAATATCTCACTTATTGGGTCAAGTGGATTGGGCCTATTTATTTGGTTAGTTCGTCGAGTCATCATTAATGGACCTTAGAGTTATTGGGCCCAGTCATTGTATTATCCTTGATTAATCCTTATAGTACTGGATTGGGTTAGTGGGCTGACCCATTAAAATATTAAATATCTCCATCTTTGACTGGTAATGATGAAAAAGTATGATGGTTGACTGATATATCTGCCATGCATTAATGTGGATGGGATCCGGGGACGGTCGACGGTGAAAAATAGTGACCAGAGGTAGTGGGTGAACAATAATAATAATAATAATAATAATAATAATAATAATAATAATAATAATAATAATAATAATAATAACAGTAATAATAATAATAATAATAATAATAATAATAATAATAATAGTAGTAGTAGTAGTACTACTACTACTACTACTACTACTACTACTACTAATAATAATAATAATAATAATAATAATAATAATAAAAAATAATAATAATAATAGTACTTATAATAATAATAACAATAATAGTAATAATAATAATTGTAGTACTTCTAATAATAATAATAATAATGATAATAATAATTGTAGTACTTACAATAATAATAATAATAATAATAATAATAATAATAATAACAATAATAATAATAATAATAATAATAATAATGGTACTAATAATAATAATAACAATAACAATGCTTTTTAATAATAATAATAATAATAATAATAATAATAACAATGCTTTTTTTGAGAATCAAACTCTTAACCTCCCCCACTCTTTAAACAAATACTCAAACCAACTGAGCTACAAGTATTTTTACTTTAAAGTCACTATATACCTTACTATATCTTTTTTTAATACTTCATGTTTTAAAATAAATGGTGGAGCTGGTACTAATAAACTATATATACATATTTATTTTTATTTTTATTAGCATGTTATTATATATATATATATATATAGAGAGAGAGAGACAATGGAAAAGGAGTGAAGTTAGTGAGAGAGTACAGTCTAGAGAATTAAGAAGTCTAGCTGTCATCTGCGACTCATGTGAAATTGTGCCGAAATTAGTATGATTTATTAATCTGCGACTAGTGATATTATATAAATATTTATAAATAATAAAAATATGACATTTAATACTAAGGATATTACGCATAAATTATTGTAAAAAAATAGATTATTTAATATAAATAAATAATTAACTTAAGATTACATAAAATAATAAGAACTTTTATTCTTGAGCGGAGGAGTAACTTAAATCATGAACATATTTTTAAGTCCAAAATAAAACATAAAAAGAAGAATAGTAATGGTATACCCTAGCTATTCTTAGTTCTCCTTTACCTTTTTTTCTAAATATATTATAAAATTAAATTATAATACTATCGGGTTCTAAGAGAAAACATAAAAGATGAAGAAAAATTTATTATATTTTATGAACTAAAAGCATTAAAGTTATTCAAAAATGACTTATAAGTCATTCCTAATAAGATAGTTTGACCCATATTAATGTAATATCAATGTTTGCGATTAACGGTATAGATTATGGTTGTTGAAATAGTACTTTAAACATGTAACCGATTTACTAGCATAAAGTTAGTTAAGACCTCAGGCCCAAATAAACTCAACATCATCAAATCGATTATTATATCTCAGCTTCCCAATGTTTCCTATTTCAGATAAAGTAGGATATACTTACAAGTACTCCTCACTCCGGAGAATGAAAGTGATGATTGATTTTATGCGAATTTTTAAAAAAAAATATATGAAATGATAAAATTATTCATATTTAAATTCTCATCTAATTACATATTTTTACATACACGACTAGTGATATTATATAAATATTTATAAATAATAAAAATATGACATTTAATACTAAGTATATTACACACAAATTATTGTGAAAAAATTAGATTATTTAATATAAGTAAATATTTAACTTGAGATTACATAAAATAATACAAAGACAAAATTTAATCCATAAAAAAATCTTTAAGAATCACCTCTGTACTTTTAAATAATTGAAATCGCATTGAATATTTTCACTTCACAATATTATGCTCACTACTTAATTTTTTTTAAGTTAATTAATATTTTATGTGACAATGTTCAGAATATTGAGTAACGCTTCTCGAAACAAAAAAAAATTCTTCTACATTTTATATATTAGTTATTCATATAATGATTGCTTCAACATAAAAATCTTTTAGAACACCCACATATAAGAAAACAAATTCTTATTTTTTGAAATTTCATAAATTATTTAACTTAAGCACTCAAAATTATACATGTATATTTTTTAAATATACTAACAGGTAACACTTGACTATATATAAATATTATAAAACTCATTATATACAAAATATAGCGTAATTGTATAAATTTATTTGCATATACAACAGAGCCGGTTGGACCGGTTACGTAAATAATATTTGAATTTTCTTATCATTTCAAAGTTTTAGTTCATTCCCCCAAATAGATCTCAGACCCATCCTCGAAAACTCGAACCATTCTCTGCATCCCAACCATCTCCGATCCATTCTCTCCCACCGGCCACTGTCACTGATCCATCTTTTGAATTCTCTTCAGTAGTTTCTCGTTTCTCGTTTCTCGTTTCTCTTAAAAGGATTCAGTCGTCTCTTCACTCGCCAGTCGCCGGCTCCAAAAATTTCTGAGGTAATTTTTCTACCAATTGGGCTCGGATGGTATATAAACTGAGTTTATTTTGAGCATTAGTCAATGAATTTATCTCTACTTATGTGGATTTGTCTATATATGGGTGTTTACTGTTTAGGGCTTTATTTTTATTTTTTAGTAGTGCTTGATGATTTAACAATTTTTAAACCATGCACACTAGGTGTTTGTAAAAATGACTCAATGTTGCTATTTTGCTTGAACACGAGAATTGATTGGTGATTTTGGTAAATTAGTCTATAGATGTAATTTTTTTTCTTCAGATTTCCCTCTTGTTTGGTACCCATTCTTGTGTTGAAATCAAGTTTAACATGTCTTTCTTTAGATCAATTATTGTTCTGGTATACATTTACAGATAATATTTCAGATGTACAAAATTGTATTTGAAGTATCAATCTGAACTATGTTCTCTATATCAATAAAAAATGGGAGTTAGCACACTATTTTATTGGTACCATCCAATTCAATTATTTGAGTGAATTTTCAAGTTCAACTAACCCATTTTTAAAAGCTCAAGCATAAGAATTTTGAGATGGGTACTTTACAGGAAAAAAAATTACTTTGACTAAAGAATAGTCCATAACTTCTATTCAAGCAGTTTATTCAAGTCTATGTACTCAAACTATTAGTTAGGCCTTTTGACCTTGCCAAGTACTATTGGATCTTGTTCTGATATTATGCTCTTTAAGTACCTGCATTCTTTTCAGGTGGAATATATGGAGTATATTTAGTAAAAAATAATATATATATATATATATATATATAGATTATGGACTTGAACATTTGTTCAACATGCATCTAAACCTTAAGTTCTGTTCGTTTATACATGAAGTACTCGGGTTTTAATTTTTATCAGTCCGAAGTAAGCCTGAGATGTCGAAAAGTTGTATTCAAAATTTATAAATGAAGAAAAAAGAAAAAAATTAACAGTTAGGACATACTTAGTGATTGATAATTTTAATTGATTTTTTTTTTCAATGTTAAGTTTGAGAATAGAATTATATATATATATTTTTCTCGTCCTTTAATTTAATGCTCCAATTTCTTTCCAATGTTAACATTGAAAAAAAACTTAGTGTTTAGTTTAGTAATGATATAATTATAATGAAATTGAGATGGTAAACTTGAGGACATAATGTCATTTTAGGCTACCTTCAAAACTTATTCTTTTTTTTTTCTGGAACAAAAACTAAAGAATAAAAAAAGTAAATGGGACTCCACAAAATTTTGTGGATGGAGAAATTGGTTTGAAAGAGTGTCAAACTTTTCATCTTTGAGGGCTTGATTCTGAATTTGGCATATTGCCACTTCAATTTTTGCATAAGTAAAATTGGGAAGTGCTTTAAGCCATTCATAAGTAAATTTGGCATATTACTCAAGGCTTGCATATGTTGCTAATTAGTTGCATTATCAGAGTTCTTATATTTTCTGCATGTCTTGAATGTGTAACTTGTAAGTAATGTCCTTATTGGGAATTTTCGTATGTGACAGAATTTCAATTTAGTCTAGATGACTTTATTAAAGATTTCCAAGGACCAAAGTTGTATCTTTTTGCTGTTAGGTGTTTCTTTGTGGTATAATTTTCATTTATGTAAATAATATGTTGAGTAATATAGACAATTAATGACGAAAGGATTTTAGTTATCCCTACCTTTCTTTATCAAATTATACTCGTTTGAATTAATGAAGAAAGGATTTTACTAATCTCTGCCTCTCTTTATCAGATTATTGGTATAAATTTTATGTAACATCACTTCTATAAAAAAATAGGTACTGATATATCAATTTATCAAATATTGTTTGCATTTCATGATGTTGACTTGCAAAATAGATGAGAATTTACGCGCTTGTACTCGTCAAGATAATTGTAGAGGAATCATATAATTGTGACGAGCAACAATAATAGGTGTCCAAACTGAATTACCTGTACTCATTCTTTATATCCTGGCCTAGAGGACAAATAGTTTCCCAATCAAGGATTACTTACAGTCCAATTCTCTAGGTGCTTCTTGGAAATCATAACTCAACAATATAGCTTGTCATGAACATGATAGCAGACAACTAAGGAAACAAAAAAATTGATAGCAGACAGTGGTTCTGCTGTTTCTGCCACACATTGGCTTTGCATGAAAATGAAGAACCTCTGTTTTTGAGTTTCTTTAAGAGAAAACACTCCAGAAACTTAAATTGGGGAAATATTTAGTTTGTTAATTTTTATTTTTGAGTTTCTTCCTTCTATAACTTGTCAGAGATTTTGGGTCAGTATATATTGTTATGCTTCTTCTACATAATTGTTTGGTTCAAAGACACTGATAGCATCCATTCAGTTGAACGGCTCATCTAGAGACCCGTGTCCGTTTACGTACTTTAGTATGCATTCACTCATTTAGAGACTAATTACTAATATGGTTCTTGTATTGCACATTTTACCCCCGACTGCCATCACCATCTCCATCTCAGTTTTTAGTATTTTCTGTACAGTGCATATTTATCTTCCTATTTATATTTTCAAATACTGATTTGCATTTTATTGGTTATTTTTTTCATGAGTTTGATATGAACTGGTATATGTCTGATAAGCATGGAGGCAATGGAATGGGCGGTTCTTTGCCACCAATAATGCTGGCTCCAGAGAGGAAAAGAAGTAGAAATATTGGTTCGAAAAGTAAGAGGCTGCTCATTGATAACCAAGATGCTCTAGAGCTAAAGCTCATGTGGGAAGAGATACAAGAAATTTGGAAATTGGAAATTGCTAAACATTACGTTTAGAGCAGCTGCTAGTGATCAATTGGAAATTTGGGCTGAAAGGACAGGGTGTGAGATCTTTATTGCTGAAAAAGAGAGGCTGAAGCATCAGCAGGTAAACTACTAAACTAAAATGCTTCGTAAACTCGGTTTGACATCTTTGACACATGTAAATCACTATAACATTTGTAGTGAAAATCAATTGAGTTGTTTACTAATAGCTATATTTTTGTCTTTGTCATTTATTAATCTCTGCCTTAATTTAAATTTACCAATTTCATCTTTTCTTATTCCTCATCTTATTGAAATTGAATTTTGGTGTTTCTCTTGCAGTATGAACTTTACAAGCCCAACCTTGATTTCCTTGAAGAAAATGATGATGAAGTGGACCTAATATAACGTACACTTTATTCCTTCTAGTTCGTTTTTATTCGTTTAGTTTTCTTATGTTATTTAATAAATATTGTATGTACTATGGTCCTTGGGAGGTTAAGATGCAATAACAAATTATGTAGTTATCGTGACTTGAGAATTATTGCATCTGATTTTTTTGGGGTTTGTTTTGTCCAATATGTTTATTCTTGATATGCATTATTGCATCTTAACTATATGTGCTCTGCACACTTACCCACACATTCCTTCCTATCCTTCACATGAGTTATGTTTGCTTATACTCTTTTCTTCAGTTTAGACACAAAGTAATGTCTTAGATGTGCAGTACAGCCATAGACCTTTCTTCTGATTATGTTTGGGTAGTGTAATGGTTTTCCATATAGTGGCAGCTAAATTTTGGACAACTATTTGTTATAAGATCATTTAAGATGGTTGGGCTCTTTGAAAGAACCTCATGTTATCATATGTTATCATGGGTGACAAAAATATTGGTGTTTCTATTATGTTGACACTCCTAAAAGATCTTAAATTGTAATATCCTATTGTTTGTTATTTTATTTTGGGCTCTACTGTAAGACCCCAAATTTTTTTTTTAATAAAATGAAATTTTCTCTATTTATTATTTTGAAATAGTAATGGATTGATTTGATTAATGTGGTTAGTTATGGGTAAAATGTGCAAATATTTTAAATAAGCAAGTGGTTATAAAATATTCATTTGTTCTTGGGAATATTCGTTTAGTAGTGGAATATTCTTCTTATCGAGAATATTCAGATTACTAGTAGCGACCTTGTGTAGCCCCCATAACTGAAAAAGCGATTGGATGAAGAAAACGACAAATATAAGTTGTTTATAAATAGCACGTGAATTACAGATTATCTTGTTGGAATACCCGTTGGTTAAAACACACGATGTCTGCGCGTTGTTGCACGAGATAGCACCAGTATTGCACCAATTATTGATTCTTACGTAGAAGGCCTTTACTCGATAATTATTACGAAGAATTACTCTTCATATTATATTTTATTGATTCAATAATTGCTACGTTGATATTTTATATTATTGTTGTTCCAATAATTGTCACTACACGTAATTTTCCATTATCGGATCAATAATTCATATTATTTGAATAATATTATTAGATATTATTATTGTCAATGTCAGAAAGTTATGTCTAAATGAGAGGTTTGGTCACCACCTAATCAATGCCACCAGTAAGGAGAAATCCTTATTGGAAAACCCTCTTTCTTGGGAACTATTCAGTTGTCGATGATTGTGATTACATAATATTATTTGTGAATAATTAATTATTAATTTATATGATAAGAAAAATATTCTTTTATGTGGATATAGATGGAAAAAAATTTTAATGTGACAATTGTTGAAAATTGATATTTTATCTTTTTCTGATAAAATAATTCATTTAAATATATTATTATATTAATATAATAATGGTGATATTTTTACAATGAATGTGTGATATATGAATAAATGAGGAGGAAGAATATTTTTGTTACAAAAGATGTTTAACACGTGTTTTGTGTGTTGGTGGACCCTATTTTTGACTGAAATTTGATTATAGCCTGCAAAATCGTCCGTATGTGGATTTCGGTCAATTTCTGTTTGGAATTTGGAAAATCTTTCTTCTGCAAAGTTGTAGAGAATTAAATTTCCTATGGAATGGACATAAGATTTGAATTTTTCTGATAAAAGGGCTATTTATTATGAATTATTGAAGTTCCGGAATATTGGGTCTGAATTGATTTTGTTGCATTAAATGATAAAAATATGTTTTTCATTTTGGTGGGCCCCATATGAGTGATAAACATGCTAAATTCAGATTTTCTAAGGTGGGCTTGAAATTTTTTATATATATTAATATTTTATTAAATTTTATGCTTTGGTGTTCTAAGCAATTTTCATAAATAGGGTCTTGGGTTAGAATTGAAAATCACACTAGAAATCAAGTTTTCTCTCTATATTATCGAAATGTATTCTTGTGAGTATTTTGATATCTTGGGTGTTCTTTATCTGATGCAAAGTTTCTTTCAAATATTATATCGATATTCCAAATAGTAAGACTATTCTTTTGAGGTAAGGGATGTTATTTTTTATAAATGATATTATTTCTTTCAATATCATTATGCCGGAATATTGGTAAGATTTTTCTTGTGAAATTCTTATCTTTTCATGCCGGGATTAGTATTCACGAGTTACTATTCATGAGTTATTATTCACAAGTACTATTAATGAAGTATGATGATTTTTCTTGTGAAATTTTTACCTTTTAGTGTCAGAGTTATTATTCACGTATACGGCACTATTCACGTATACGACACTATTCACGAATACGATACTATTCACGAATACGACACTATTCACAGAAAAATTAATTTTTTTTTTGTGTGTCCAAGATTGTCTATTATGGTTCCTATCTTTGATTGGATCTATGTTTTGATCTTCATTTTTAAATTCTGCTCCACAATAGTTTATTATGGAGTATTTTTAAACTTGGATTGTCTAAAATACGAATCCTTAATATTTGTTCTTTTGTCTCATTGGATTCATTTTCTTTAAAATATATTTTTCATCATCCTCAGTCCTAAATGATGATATTACTAAATATCTTTGGCCTGTAGTGCAAAGATTAATGATTTTATGATGAATATCTTTGGCCCGTAGTGCAAAGATGAACAAGTGTTGAGATGAACATGACCGACTGATTAATATCTTTGGCCTGTAGTGCAAAGATGATTATTTGATTCAAGATGTATATTGATTGATGTTACAGGATTAAAATATCGATGATGGACTTTTAAATTCATAGATGATAGTATATTTCATTCTCTACTTAACTATTCTAATGAATTGTTGTTTCCGCTGCAATTGTTGAGCTAATACTTGTTGTCTAATACTTGTTGTCTATTGTATTCTATCAGATTTTTCCCTGTTGAAGACTAAAGATAATTTGTTGTGCATTATCTTAGTCATAATATCCTTTAATGGGCTAGTTGAGCTCACCCTTTTCCTTTTTGTTCCATTTTTCTTCTCAAGAGGCGAGAATATACCGGGAACTAGTTGGGGTGTGGAGTGATGGTTCAAGACAGTTGTTTTAGTAGTCCTCACCATTTTGTAAAATAGTGTATCAATAATTGTATGAGGACTTATTTGAGTGTGGATATTGTTTAGATGACAATATTTGTATTTAAACTCACAGTATATGTGTTGTCGTATTTTGCACGACAATTGTAATAATGAAGTTGTAGTTGTTTCTGTACCATGTATTTGGCGACTCAGAATGGGTTGGATGGAATGGACCTATTTTGGGGGCATCACATTTACACCAAGTGTTGGTTGTAATTTATTGCAATATATCAGAAATTTTAATCCTTCTCGCTTTTCTTGCGACTTACGGAATTTTGATGCACTTTTCAAATAGCAAAGAACATCCTCGCTTTCATGATTCACATGATACATTTTTCTTGAAAGGTTTCTTTTGACACTTTGACTTTATGTTTTCATATGTATCTGTCGAGTCCAATTACCATCTAATGTTGATATGTCTATTACATTTATAGAACCTTCCACCACAAAGACACTAGCTGAGGATTATGTTGAGCGGGTGAAGCAAGTTCACGAATCTGGTGGTTATGGTTCCAGAGGGTATGCTGTTATGTGATATATATATATATATATATATATATATATATATATATATATTACTTCCATCCCAAAAAAAAGATTTCTACTTTTTGTCAACTATTTTTTTTTACAAATAATAAGGTTTGTGTAGGACACATTTAGATATTATCTTTTCAATAACTTTTTACCAAAAGTAAATTCTAGTCTATAAAGTTTAATAAGTTAATGTTAAAAAATAATCATCAATTTTTAATTTTTACTTTATTTTTTATATGTCCAAGTGTGGCATGCAAAACTTAATATTCTTAAAATCAAAACTTTGTAATTATAGCTAGCATCTTTAGGGCATATACTGTATAGAAATTTATCGTCTCAAGAAAAGTTTTTCCACATTGACTAATAGCCTTAACTTTTTCATAATTGTTGTCCTTTCTATATAGAAATCTAAACATTGTTATTTAAGATTGTGTGATGCTTGTGGTTGTTGAATGTGACTCAATTCTGACTTGAGGTCAACATATAATAATAATAATCTACAAGTCTTGTAACAGAAAATATGTTTACCACTATGCTTACTGAAATTAAATCATAAAATGGCCGATTAAGATTCCAATTTTTTCTTGTAACAGAGCAATCATATAGTCGCACTAAAGGTTCTTTTTTTATTTGGATTTGTAGCAAATGATATTGTGATTGTCTATTTGTATTTTTCTGTTTATGAGCAATACGGTGTACATTAGTACCACGTAGCAACTCTATTATCTTTGTATATTAATTTTGGCATTAAGTGCCTCTGGTGACCTATTTGCTTTATTTTCCTGACTTGCTATTATTTTTAAATATGTGCAGGAAGACTGCTTCTATGACCTGCCTTACAATGTTGGGTATCAAATTTTCGTGCTACGTTTACGGAAGACAAGGGACGAAATTATGAAGTGTACTCTCTATATATATGTAGATATATACTTTGATTGAAGAACTATGGTAGCTTTAGATGGTTAATTGTAAAGATAATGAATGATTATGTAGTGTATGATTTTATTAAGTTAATAATATTTTAGTTTTTTATATTTTTGCCATTATTTGCTATGGGGACATTGAGCCAGTCAGGTACACGAAAAGAATGTCAAATTTTGATTTGGCCATAATATAATTCGTTATCAAAGTATTGAACAAGTTTTAATATAGCAACATTTTTTTATACATTTAGCAACAATTTTTCGTTGCTAATGGCATTAAAAATATAATATTTGGCAATAAAAAATTAACCTAATAACAACGGAGAGGATATTGTTGCTAATACTAAAATAAAAGGCAACATTTTTTATCATTGCAAATCATATCAACTTTTGTTGCACATATAAAGAAACGACAACATATAATGTTGTTGTTAATCGACGACTTTCGTTGCTATTGAAAAATAACCAGCAACAAACATTTTCGTTGCTGATTCAACATAATGTCTTTTGCCAAATAATATAATCAGCAACGAAAATCATTGCTAAAAAGTTTACATTCCGCAACGAAAGCAAGCTTAGGCAACAACTTTCATAATTTATTGCAACGAAAAATGTCGTTGCAAAATGGTATCAATTGCAACGAAAATGCATGGTCGTTGCAAAAAAAGATAGTTCATTTCGTTGCCAATTAGCAGGCTTTTACAACGAAATGGAGTTTTTAGCAACGAAATTTTAATTATTCTAGCAACAATATATTTTGTTGCTAAAGGGTCAATGTCTCTGTACGAAAGCCAAATTTCGTTGTAAAATGTATTACTTTTGGCAACGAAAAAAATACGTTCGTTGTGAAACAATTAGCAATGCTCATTGTGCAACGAAAGACGCAACGACAGTAAAGTCGTTGCCAAAACCCTTTTGCAACGAAATTTGGCACCTTTAGCAACGAAAATCGGTTGGTGCTAAAGCCCCATTTTTTTGTAGTGTTCTTTCGTATTCATGAAGAGAACTTCTGTTATTCCATTTTTTTTATTCTGTTGGAATAACCTGTATACGCGGTCTACTCTATACTTGGTGAAATTCTTTTGTTATTCCATTCTTTATCATTATGTTGGAATAACTCAGATATGCTGCAATCGCATACATGGTGAAATTTTTCTCATTATTCCATTCTTTATTATTCTATTGGAACATTCAGTATGTGCATTTTACGCATGACTGGTTCTATTATTTATTATTACATTGGAACATCCTGCTTGCGCGTAATTTCACTTTGACCGGTTCCGTTATTTATTACTCGTTGAAATATCCCGTCTGCGTGCTTCTACGAATGACTGGTTCCGTTATTTATTATTACATTAGAATAACTTTGTTTGTCGCGGTTTATCTCATGCCCGTGATTTCTTTTGTTATTCCATTCTTTATTATACTCATTGGTTAAAGTTTTGACTTATACTCCCCACGAATTAGTGGAATATCCTTGATATTTAAGCGCTTCATCCAAATCTTTTCATGAAAATATTCTTCCGAGCATTCTTGAATTTTACTCTACAAAAAAGTATCATGTTGATAATTTGACGTTATTAGTTCTGGATAAATTAATTCTTGAACTTGTTTTATTGAATTCTTATATCATTGTCATCATCCTCATGTTTATATTATGTTGAAAGTCATTTGTGGTCTGTAGTGCATAGATGGACTTGGTATGATTATGATAAGGGATTAATCGGTATATTTATGACCGTAATGTTACAAATGATGTGGTAAAAGTCCTCATTGGCCCGTAGTGCATTGATGGACAGTTGTTGGCATGATCATGACCATTGATGAATACACGAATATCCTTGGCCCGTAGTGCATGGATAATTTGTGGTTGTGATACTAATGAATATCCTTGGTCGTAGTGCAGTGATGATGTTGATTATTTATTAAGCTGAGTCCCAGCGATAAAAGTGATGAAAAACCATTTAAATCATAAAAGATAGTAGATTTTATTCTCTACTTGACTCTTTTAATGGATTGCTTGTTCTGCTGCAGTTAAACTTGATGTTTGTTATATTATATCAGTTTAACACTGTTGAAGGCTAACGATAATTTATTTTGTATTATCTTAGTCATAATATTTCTTACTGGGCTAGTTGAGCTCACCCTTTTACTTTCATTGTTCTCTTCAGAAATGAGAACGTAGCAGGGACTAGTCGGGGAACGGAGTGACGGTCCAGATAATAGCATTAGTAGTCCTCACTATTATGTTAAATAGTGTGATAATAAATGTAATGAGGACTCAATTGAGTGTGGATATTGTCTAGATGATAATATTTGTATTAAAAGTCACAGCATATGTTTTGTCGTATTTTACACGACTGTTGTATAATTAAAGTGTATTTGAATTTTGTACCATGTATTTGGCGACTCAAGATAGGTGATGTATACCTATTTTGGGGGCGTCACAGTTGGTATCAAAGCTTAGGGATATGATCCCAGCTAAGATGTGAGATAAGAACTAGGAGGGAGAGACGGGAATTCCTTCGCTAGTATGACCTACCTAAGTTTATTTGATATTTAATTGGTCGATCGTAGTATAGGATAATATGTGATATGTTAATTAACCATTGTTTTGTGGCGATTTTTAAAATAACATCCGAGAATGTTGAGAACATCAATGGAGCACGGAGACCCGCTGAGTCTCCACGGATCAATAATCGAGGATAATGTGCATCAAGAAGGCGACAATCCTCAGGCAAACAACAACACGGACTAGATGATGAACGATGGAATGTTCAAAGGCTTTATGCAATTCATGCAACATCAGGCAAGAGCGGCTCCTGTCCAAAATACAGGTGGAAACACTGGCAACTCTCGGACGGTCACCGCTAAGCATTTCAAGGAACTGGGACCACCGGAGTTTTTTGAAGAGCCAAAACCACTTAAGACGGAGACGTGGATAAAGCAGATCAACAAGATATTCGATGTCTTGGGATGCTCCGAGGAGCAAAAGGTTCCCTTTGCCACCTTCATGTTGCGGGCAGAGGCAGATTACTGGTGGTAATCTATAAAGCGTACTCAACCTACCGCACTGAAGATGTCTTGGGAGAAGTTCAAGAACTGTTCAACGACAAGTACTTTCCCGAAAGTATTCGTCACATGAAAGAGGTAGAATTCATCAAGTTGGAGCAAAACAACATGATCGTGTCGCAGTACTGAACCCAAGTTTGCTGAGTTGTCCCAGTTTGCGTCCCATTTGGTTGATAATGAGGAGAGAATGACGCGAATATTTCTAAGAGGTTTAAAACCCGAGATACGTCAATATCTTATCTCTTATAAACTGTGTTTGTACTCAGATGTTGTTAATCGACTCGCTTATTGGAGCGCGATAATAATGAGTCAACCCAACCAAAAGAGAGCGTGCCGTAAAAAAATGATAATACTAGTGATAGCAGTCATCGAAGCGGTGGCAATAAGCGTGGAGGGAATCAACATGCCAGAAATGGTAACCACTTCGGTGGTAATCATGGCCAAAACAATAAGAATTGAAATTTCAAGAAGATGAGATTCAACAATGATGGAAAGACGTCAGCACCAACACCCGTTGTTAAGGAAGGAGAACGACCACCTATCATATGCTTCAAATGCGGAGGGGAGGAACACATCAGTCCAAACTGCGCGATGCCGCCCAAAGCATGTTATAATTATGGAAGAGAAGGTCACCTAGCCCAATTTTGTCGTTCACCGAAGACAAGTTCAGCTAAGATGGAAGAACCAAAGGACGTCCCAAAAAAGTCAAAGCCAGTAGTGCAAGGGAGAGCGTTTGTCGTGACCTCCCAGAAAGAAAGGAACCCGAATGAGGTCATCACGGGTAAGCTTATCATAAACTCTAGCGAAGTTTATACCTTATTTGATACCGGTTCTACCCATTCTTTTATTTCTCCTACTTGCGCTCAACCTTTAAATTTGACTCCGGAGAAATTAGACTTTGACTTATCTGTTGAAACTCCGTTGGGAGAAACCTTCATTACATCCAATGTTTATAAGTCTTGCTTGGTTCAAATCGATACCCTCAGATTACCTGTCGATCTTATTTTATTGAAAATACTTGCATTTGACGTAATTCTAGGGATTGATTGGTTAACTACTCATCATGCAAAAATTGATTGTTTTCGTAAGGTTGTTAGCTTTCATATTCCTAACCAACCTATTATGCGAATTCAAGCTACCTAACCATTAAAATCAATCACTGTCATCTCAAGCCATAAAGTTATTCGTTTATTGAAAAACGGATGTCAAGCTTTCTTAGCTCATGTCGTGATACGTCAGTTTTGAATGATATTTCTATTGTTAATGAATTTCCTGACGTATTCCCTGAAGAACTTCCTGGCCTACCCCCAGAGCGTGAAATTAAATTTTGTATCGACCTTGAACTCGGTACAAAACCTATTTCCAAAGCCCCATATCGAATGACTCCTATTGAACTTCAAGAGTTAAAAACCCAACTGCAGGAATTGTTAGACGTCGGTTTCATTCGTCCTAGTAAGTCTCCTTGGGATGCTCCTGTTCTATTCGTAAAAAAGAAAGACGGGAGTATGTGACTTTGTATTGATTATCGGGAGTTGAATCATGTCACCATTAAAATAAATTACCATCATTACGCATTGCATTGATGACTGTTTGACCCGATTCTGAAGGCTCCAATTTTTTTTCAAAGATTGATCTTCCTTCCGGATATCACCAATTGAAGATTAGAACCGATGACATTCTAAAGACAGCTTTCAGAACTCGGTACGGGCATTATGAATTCCTAGTCATGTCTTTTGGATTGACTAATGCTCCTACTGCCTTCATGGATATGATGAACCGAGTATTCAAGGAATATTTGGATCACTTTGTGGTCGTCTTTATTGATGACATCCTCATATATTCCAAAAGTCGTGAAGATCATTAGCAACACTTGAGGCTGATACTTCAAAAGCTTCGTGAATATAAGTTTTATGCCAAGTTAAAGAAATGCGAGTTCTGGCTTGAGAAAGTAGCATTCCTTGGGCACGTGGTATCAAGTCATGGAATATCTGTTGACCCAACAAAGATTGAATCTATTAAAAGCTGGGAGCAACCTAAACCAGTGACCGAAGTACATAGCTTTCTCAGCTTAGCTGCTTATTATCGGAGATTCGTAGAAGGGTTTTCTCGAATCACTACTCCCTTAACTCAGCTAACTCGGAAAGATACAAAATTTGGTTGGAACAAAGAATGTGAGAAGAGTTTTCAAGAACTCAAGAGAAGACTCATTTCAAAGACTTTGCTCGACAATACCATCCGGCTCGGAGGATTTGTCATCTACAAAGATGCTTCGAGCAAAAGGGTTAGGATGTGTTCTCATGCAAATGGGAAAGTCATAGCCTATGCCTCTCGACAACTCAAAGAATATGAGAGGAATTATCCTACTCATGATCTAGAGTTGGCAGCTGTTGTTTTTGCACTAAAGATTTGGAGGCATTACTTGTATGGGGAGAAAGTGAAAATCTTTACAGATCATAAAAGCCTCAAATATTTCTTCACTCAAAAGGAACTCAACATGCGACAACGACATTGGCTTGAACTGTTGAAAGATTATGATCATACCATCCAATACCATCCTAGAAAAGCAAACGTGGTAGATGACGCATTGAGTAGAAGATCATATGTGGGTATGCGTGCGATATTGTCAACGCAGAGGCCCATTTTGTATGACTTGCAAGGGATGGAGATAGAGATAAAGACTCCAGGGATCCACGTGATGATGGCGAATATACGAGTAGAACCGACTTTAATCGATAAAGTTAAAGCTGCTCAAGCTACAGACCTGGAGTTGATGCATATGAGGAAGAAAGTACAAGAAGGTACTATGCCGGAAGCAAAAATCGATGAGGAAGGAATACTTCGAGTCAACTCCAGACTTTGTGTTCCTAACGATCCTGAATTAAAGTATAAAATCATGATGGAGGCGCACAACACACCGTTTGCAATCCATCTCAGGGAGTACCAAAATGTATCATGATCTTCGACATACATTTTGGTGGGTAATATGAAGAGAGAGATAAGCGTTGTTTATCTCAAGGTGTTTAACTTATCAATGAGTCAAGGCAGAGCATCAAGTACCAAAAGGTCCATTGAACCACTTAAAATTCCGGAATGGAAGTGGGGAGCACATTACCATGGATTTCAATTCTTTGGTCTTCCCAAGGTTTCTCAAGGCATAGATGCAATTTGGGTCATTGTTGATAGATTGACCAAATCCGCTCATTTCTTACCAATACGAGAAACTTATACACTTGAACGCGTCTTGCTCAGATGTACATAAACGAGATTGTAAGACTGTATGGTATGCCAGTATCCATTGTTTCTGATCGAGACCCAAGATTCACTTTACGATTTTGGGTTAGTTTATAAAAAGCTATGGGCACAGATTTACGATTTAGTTTGGCATATCATCCTCAGATGGACGGACAATCAGAGAGGACTATTCAAACTCTTGAATATTTATTAAGACTCTGTGTCCTTGACTTTAAAGGAAGTTGGGACAAGTTTTTACCTTTGGTGGAGTTTTCTTACAACAACAGTTATCAAACAAGTATTGGCGTGGCTCCATTCGAGGCGTTGATGGAAGAAAGTGTCGCTTCTCGGTATCTTTGGGATGAGGTGCGTGAAGCTACGTTGTTGGGACCGGAGTTGGTACGTATGACTACGGAAAAGACTCAAACGATCTGACAACGTATAAAAACCTCACAAGACCGACAAAAGAGTTATGCTGATCTTCATCGAAAGGACGTGGAATTTGATATTGGAGATCATGTGTTGTTACGTGTTGCTCCATGAAAAGGAGTTACGAGATTTAGAAAGAGAGGAAAGCTCAATCCTCGATTCATTGGCCCATTTTTAATCCTCGATCGAGTAGGATCAGAACTTTATAGACTCGCTTTCTGCATTAGTAAGTATGTCTCGTGTTCATAACGCTTTTCATATATCCATGTTACGTAAATATGTGAATGACCCAAACCACATTATTGAGTTAGAACCGGACAAAATAACGGAAGATTTAACGTATGAAGAGGTTCCTGTTCAAATCTTGGATAAGAAGGAACATATTCTACGCTCCAAGGTTATACCTCAAGTCAAAGTTTTATGGAGGAACCACGATGTTGAGGAAATGACACGAGAGTTAGAATCAAATGAAATCAAGGTATCCTTACCTCTTCGACATACCAGTATCGCACCACAATTTCGAGGGCTTAAATTTCATAAGAAGGGAGATTGTAAGACCCTAACTTTTATGAATAAAGATGAATTTTTATAATTATCATTTTTTAATATTATGGAATGAATTTGATATAATGTTATAGTTGTGGGTAATAGTTATAAATTTTATAAAGTACGCAAGTTGTTATATAATATTCGATTGGTCGGGGAATATTCATTTTAACAGGGAATATTCGTACGATGACACAATCATTGGTGGACCCCACAACGAAATTATTGTCGGATTGAGAAAACAACAAAAATATTTTATGAAAATAATGGCGGAAGTTTTACCGTTAACTGTTGAAACACCCGGGGTTAAAAGTACATTAATACGCGTGGTTGCATAGTAGCACACAATTATGATTATTGATGCTTACGTGAGAAGTCACTCAGTTTTGTTCAATTATTGCTATAGTAATTGTCGCATAGTATCTCACGTTATTTGATTCAATTATTGTCGATATTTTTTATATTATTAAATCAATAATTGAGATGACGAAGTTATTAATATTATTATTTGCAATATATCGATGTCTAGAAGTTCTGTCAAGGAGAGGTTTTGTCACCTAATTGCGCGCCAATAGGGAGAAATCCTTATTGGAAAGCCCCCTCTTTTTTGGGAACAACTTGGTCGATTAATATTGTGAATTATAATAATGGTGATAAGTTTTGTTTTATTATTATTATAAATGTAATAAAATAGAAAACTTTTATATAAAATGTAATACTTTTATAAAATTATTCGTTTTATTAGACTATAAATAGAATATATAATATTCTATTATGCATAAATGTTTGCATAATGTTCCTGCGTATAGTGTTTGTATAGTAAAATCTTTTATATAAAAATGTAATACTTTTATAAAGTTATTCGTTTTATTAGACTATAAATATAATATATAATATTCTATTATGCATAGTGTTTTCAGATAAGACTGCGATAGTGTTTGTATAGTAAAATCTTTTTATATAAAATGTAATACTTTTATAAAGTTATTCGTTTTATTAGATTATAAATAGAATATATTATATTTTATTTAAAAGATTTTATTTTATTAGAATATTTTATTAATACTGCATAGTAAATTAATATGGATCGTCCGTTTAAAAGTAAATCAATCTGGACCGTTCATGAATTAGTTATTATTCAGTCCATTCACCTATATATAGAAGCTCATTCTTTCATTATTTCTTACGAAATCACTAAAACTCTAGAGAGAAAGAAGAAACGTATTCTGCTACTTCATTACTCCTATATCCAGTTTCTTCTAAGGTAAGGGATATTATTTGTTGTACTTTCGTAAGGGGTATTATTTCTTTCGTATTCATGAAGAGAACTTACATTATTCTATTCTTTATTATTATGTTGGAATAACTCAGATAATGCTGGCTACCCTATACTTGGTAAAATTCTTCCATTATTCCATTCTTTATTATTATGTTGGAATAACTTTGTGTATGCCAAGTACCTCATACCGTAAAATTATTCATTATTCCATTCTTTATTATTATGTTGAATAACTCAGATATGCAAGCACCGCATATATGGTGAAATTATTCATTATTTCATTCTTTATTATTCTCATTGAACATCTTGTCATGCAAGGCGTTTACGTGACTGTTCCGTTATTTATTATTCTCGTTAGAATATCATGGTCTGCGTGATATTACCGACCAGTTCCATTAATTATTAAGTATGTTGGAATAACTCCGTCATGCAATGCGATCTATCGCATTTACGGGTGATTTCATTTGTTATTTCATTCTTTATTATTCATTGGAATATCCTTTCGGTGCAAGTAATTTACCGACCGGTTCTCATTATTTATTATTACTCGCTGGAATAACTCGTCTGCATGCGGTTTATCGCATGCTCGGTGATTTCTTTTGTTATTCCATTCTTTATTATACTCAGTTGGTTAAAGTTTTGACTTCTATACTCCATGAAATTAGTGGAATATCCTTGATATTTGCGCTTCATCCAATATCTTTTCATGAAATTATTCTTCTGAGCATTATTAAATTTTACTCTATAAAGAAATATCATGTTAACAATTTGGACGTTATTAGTTCCTGGATAAATTAATTCTTGAACTTGTTTTATTGAATTCTTATATCATTGTCATCATCCTCATGTTTATATTATGTTGAAAGTCATCTGTGGCTTGTAGCGCATAGATAGACTTGGTATGATTATGACCAGGGATTAATCGGTATAATCATGACCGTAATGTTACAAAATGATGTGGTAAAGTCCTCATCGGCCTGTAGTGCATTGATGGATGGCTGTTGTTGGCATGATCATGACCATTGATGAATACACAAATATCCTCGGCCGTGTAGTGCATGGATAATTTATGGTTGTGATATTAATGAATATCCTCGTCAGTAGTAGTGCAAGGATGATGTGGTTTAATTATTAAGCTGAGTCTCAACAATAAAAGTGATGAAAAACCTTTTAAATCATAGAAGATAGTAGATTTTATTCTCTACTTGACTCTTTTAATGGATTGCTTATTCCGCTGCAGTTAAACTTGATGTTTGTTATATTGTATCAGTTTAATACTGTTGAAGGCTAATGATAATTTATTCTGCATTATCTTAGTCATAATATTTCTTACTAGGCTAGTTGAGCTCACCTTTTTACTTTCATTGTTCTCTTCAGGAAATGGAACGTAGCAGAGACGAGTCGGGGAACGGAGTGACGGTCCAGATGATAGCATTAGTAGTCCTCACTATTCTATGAAATAGTGTGTTAATAAATGTATTGAGGACTTATTTTGAGTTTGAATACTGTCTAAAAGACAATATTTGTATTAAAACTCACAAATTTCATGATGTGTATATTTAAGATTGTATTTGATTACGTACCATGTATTTGATTTAACTCGAATAGGTGATGTATACCTATTTTGGGGGCGTCACAACTTACATGATATGAAGTATGAAAGAAAATGATATCTCTTACGAGTATGGAAGGAAATAATATTATTTACGAGTATTGAAATAAAATAACATTCTTTACGGGAAAAAAATATCCTTGACCTTAGTAGGAAAGTAGTTCTGACTAAAATAACGGAGATTATATTGAGGATCTCTTGCACTGCTATCAACACTCAAAATATCCTTATACTCACAAGAAATACGCTCAATATTATAGAGAGAGAATTTTCTAATTCTAGTGTGAGTTTTATTGTTTAATTAATCAACTTATTTATAAGAAAATGCTAACACACCAAGATTGACAAAATTCACATACGAACATTTTTGAAAATAATGCAGCACACTTCTTTTGAAAAAGAGAGTTCAATTTCAAAATGAGGACTCCCTCATTTTTTTCACATATTTAAAAAAATTTAACAATTATTAAAAAGAAATTCAAATTCAATTTGTTCTCTTCCACTTCATTTTATTTTTATACCGCAAATTTATTATAATATTAATACTATTTAAATTATAAAAATTATACTATTATATTATCACATTATACTATTATAATGTCATATTATAATAATATATAAATATATTATCAAAGAAGATAATTATGGTTTTATAAAAAAAAATAACAAATTTCGACAATTGTCTCATTCTAAAATTCCTATATTTATATCAAAATTTAAAGAAATATTTACTTACCATATTCATCAATTGTTTATAATTCTTCAATAATTATTTTTAATTAATATTATAGATTCACAATACTAACAACCAGATTGTTCCCAGGAAAGAGAGGGCTTTCCGATAAGGATTTCTCCTTACTGACGCACAATTATATAACCTAACCCCTTTCCTCGATAGAACTTTCTAAACATTATCAATAATGCTATCCAATAATATTAATTCAATAATATGAGTTACTGTGTCGTGACAATTATTGAATCAATAAAGTAAATTACTATTTAATTATCACTGTAACAATTATTGTATCAATAATATGAAAGACTATGTAATTTTACTGTATCTATTATTGAGTAACTTCTTACGTAAGAATCAATAATCAGAGATATTGTGCAATACCATGTGCCACTGTGCAACCACGCGTATTACTGTACTTTTATCACAGGGTATTTCAACAGTTTTAACGATAAAAATTTTCCCGTTATTTTTATAAAAAGGTTATTTTTGTCGCTTTCTATATCCGACAGTTATTCCGTTATGTGGTCCACTAATGATTGCGCCGTCGTACAGATATTCCCTACAAAAAGAATATCCTCCGACCAAAACGAATATTACCCGACAAAACGAATATTTTATGATCACTTGTTTACTTTGCATAATTTACACATTTCACTCATAACTAAAACATTATATCAAATCAACACTTTATTATTTAAAAATAATATTGAAAGAAAGTTAAATCTTTATTCATAAAAAGTTGGGTCTTACATTTATCTATAACGAAGTTTTAATAATTATTTAATTTTGTTCTTTTATGTTGCGTTTGAGAGTTTAGACAGATGTGATAGAAAGTGAAAATATAAGAGGGGAAGGGATGGACACAGATTATATTTTGTCCTTATCATGTTTAGGAGTTTTAAAAAGAAAGAGAATGAATGAGATTTTAATTATATTTTTCTTTATTTGTGAGTTTATAAGGGGAGAGATGAAGGAAAAATATTTTTATTTTTAAACTATACTATTACTATATTACCCTTACATATTAATGTAATAAATGATTTGATTTTTTTAAAAGGTTATTTTAAATAATAAAATATATAACTTTCCTATCATCCCTCCAAATTCTATCACTTTTGGAGAAAAATTTTGAATAAAAAATGAAATCAACTTTACCTTCAAATCTCTTCCATTCATCCTTTCGAAAGAATTTTAACTATTTTTTCTTTCCATTCAGATCTCCTAATTTTTTCCCTACTTTTCGCTAATATCTTTTTTTTTTTTCATTAAAACTCATAGATACCATGTTATCTCTCCTACACTTTTTTTCTTTATTTTTTATATATTAAAAACTCACAAAATACAATTTAATTATATTTGAATAATGGTTATAGGCAAATTATACACACAAAATGAGCACAAATAATATAAAAATAAAAAATAAAAATAGGGCTTATCATTGAATATTTTATATATTTTTATTAGTAAACAATACATAAGTCTTCTATTAATGTATAATTATTTTATAAGTAGCTTTTGCATGTAGTATAATTCAATTGTTTTCACTCTAATGTAAAATTAAAATTAAGCAATACATAAATTTGGCATACTTATATGATTATAGGGCAAAAGTCTAAAAATACCCCTAACGTTTATCCCGATGTCTCACTTACACCCTAAATTAATTTTTTTTTAAAAGTACACTTAACGTTATAAAAATCAGGTCAATTGTGCCTCTGCTGTCAATGGACTAGTCACGTTGACTAACTCTGTTTACATGCGTACATTTTTTGCTGACTAAGCACGTAGGGAGAGACTCTTCATCTCAGCAACTCAACATTCTCTCTCCTCAAACCTCATTTCTACAGGAAGAACAGATCTCCCTACATTGTGCACATCCCCATATATTAAAGTAAGCACATCCGATCCTCTCCTATCTCCTATCACCTATCTCTATCTCTGTGCATGTATTTAACAACTTCCTAATTTCTTTCTCATTTACAATTTTTCTATCCCGATTTCAATTGACATTTGAACCCTTAACACGAATCCGAGATAAAAATTACACTCTAGTCAGAGTTAAAAAAAAATCGAACACCAATTTAACAAAAACCTTAGATTTAAAAGACTCTAGGGTTAACAATGTCCTGTTTAGCTCTGTCTCTACAACCCATGAATGGATCTGATATCTTGCTCCAAACCCGTGAATGGTTCCCACCCGCTCAAGCCCTCGTAGCTCTTTTCGCCTTTCGTCAAACCCGGTTCGCTTTTGCCGTCGGCAAGCACCATTTCGCGGAAGATGGCGACACATTGCTCGGAGATGACCCACTTGCTGCTTCTAGTGGGCAAGTTATTGTTGGGGTAGAGAACCGGTATCGTGGACATTTTTTGCCTTGATTTTGTTTCTCTTTGAAGGAAGCCGAATAGGGCTTTTTGCCCCTTTTAAAAATCGATCAAGGCATTTGTTCTGTCTCTCCCTACGTGCCTAGTCAGCAAAAAATGTCAACGTATAAACAGAGTTAATCTGGAGGTACTTAGACATCGATATCGCGAATTTATTGACTGATTTTTTGTAACGCGTGTATTTTGAAAAAAAATTTAATTTAAAATGTAAGTAGGATATTGGGATAAACGTCATGCGTATTTTTAGACCTTTGCCCTATGAATATATCAACGTAAAATTTTTAATACAAAAGAAAGAGTATCACTTCTTATAAAATTGGGCAAACATATTCAATGATGGGTTGTCAATTAATATATTGATTGGGCCCAGTCCAAGCTTTTAAACAACTGGACTAAGCCTCAACCAAAAAAAGAAAAGAAAAGCTAAAAAAAGGTTATATTGTAAACGTGTCTCCTTTCCATTAGTTTAAGAACAGAATATTTCTTATAATTTCATTTAACACATCAATTATTTCATCTTAATAATTTTATTAAAATTAATTAAAATATATTAATAAATAGTTGATATTTTAGTACTTATAAAAAATTAGAATTATTAAAAATAATTTTAATAGTTAATTTTTTAATAAAATATCTATATATTTATTAAATAGTAAAAAATATCAAATTATTTTTATTTTTAAATAATTATATTATTTAATATTATAAATTAATTAATTAGTGTTAATTTTAATTATATAATTTAAAATTATAAAAATATAATGTATTGAATTGAATTCAATAAAATGTGTAATGGAAAGTCAAATCCGTACTGCATGCACAGGTCTAAAAACTCGCGCGGGAACTTTCCGCCCCAAATTCCCGCCATAAACCAGAAAACCATCTATAAATTCCTACACAATCGTTTGTTCAATCAATTCAATTGTTAGCTTGATTCTTCGATATAGAGATAAACATAATTACATAATATATATAGCTATAGTGAATAGTTGAGAAATTGAAGCAATCAGCAGTTATGGTTGTAGCTCTGGGTCCCGGAAAATTCTACGGCAGCAGCCTACCAAGGCCTCGAATCTACACTGACGTGAAGCTGAACGACAAGCGGATCGATCCACCGGTTCCGGTCCTCGACCCGCTGATGTCGTGGGCCGAAGAAGCCCACTGGTCCATGGGCGGCCTGAACTCCACGCGCCTCCGCTTCCAAGGCCGCATTGAAGGCAGCGTCAAAAAACTGAGGGCGGAGCGAGAAAGGTCCATCGTGAAGAGAAATATGCAATCTGAAATTAATCAGATTTCTAACAAACCCTCCAAGAGATCAAGTCCCGCGCCTTTGCCGTCGTTGTCTCCATCGCCGCCGCCTGCTCCATTGGCGATTAAGCTGAGGCGGCGGATTTTGGTGGGTGAAGATGAAGAAAGCGAAGGTGGTGAGAGAGAATCGGTTAAGCGCGGCCCGGCGAGGAATCTTTGGGATGATTTCGATAGGGTGGCTGAGGAGAGTGGTTTGAAGAGAGAGATCGGTAGATCTGAAGGGGTTGCGACCGAGGAATCGGAGCCAGATATCTAAGAATGTGGAAGTGAAAAGTGAATCGAATTCCAAAGGCAGTAAGTTTAAGTTGACGGGAAAAGCTAAAACCAGGGGAGATAATGGGAGTAGGGTTTAGCCTAGATTGGCAGAAAGTATTTAGAATTGTAGGTGGTCGATGATTTGCCTAAACGGAAAGGGATGGGTTGGGATTATGGTTTCTATGAAATTGTCGATGCTGAATATAGATATCGAGGGATGTATTTACTTTCCTTTAATCGTTATATTGGTTGAATTTGAAGCAGGCTATTCCATTGACTAGGTGGAGGCTATAAATCTGCTGCAAATCTTTAGGTACAACTGTAGAAGGAAAAATCAATGTGCTATTGTTACACCTTGAACTCGTGAGAATATACAATTTATCAGTTTTCCTGCTAGTGTGTATAAATGTTTTCCTTGCTAATTCTACATGGAGATTCATTGATTGATTTGTGTGATGTGTGGACTCTCTCAATTAATCTGTTTTTAAGCATTAAATTTGTCTTCCTACATTTTGTGTATACAAGTAGCCAGCTTTATATCATGTTCATGCCCAACTTAAGCTGTACGCAATCTACTAATTGATCTCTCTGAACATTATTGCCCTTGCCCATTAAAATTTGATTTCAAGTACTTTGAGCCTAAGGCATTCTGTCGGACAAGAATCATTTCTGGAGAGTTCACCTACACATGTCATTTGATATGTTAATTTTTACTTGAAATGAAATGCTAGATATGAAATCAGGTGTTTGGTATGCTCTTTCAAGCTTAGAGATGCAATACCTGGAAAATTATGTAGTTTTATTTTTTTTCTTTCTTTGGTCAACATGAATAACATACATCTATGTATGAGAAGAATCGTGGTACAAAACTAATGACCTGCATCTCTCCCCCCTTTAGGTAATCTCAAACCACAAATTATCCTACATAGTTCAGTTTCTTGATAGACAAACTATATTTTCACCATCAATGCAAACACAGATCTTTCACATATCCATTTTGCCAAGGTAATATTCCTTGAATTCTTGCCAGTCTACAAGATTGTTCAGTGATCAGCTTATATGTCGATGGTCTCTGCCAGGGGACAATTCCAAATTCATCATTGTACTCTTCCATTCCTCCAACAAAGAACTGCCAGGCAAAAGATCCAGCTCCTGACCGTTTCTTCTTTGCAGATTTATATATGATGTCAAAAACAATTTTATAGAACCTATCTCGCTGAGCTGGGTTGAAATCCTTGTTCTCACTAGACAATCCAAATTCAGTGAACATGATAGGTTTCTTTAGTTCTTTGTCACCATCTTCAATATGGGATTGCATCCATTTAGAGACAAATTTTAGTTTGTACTCGAGTTCTTGCACATGAGTCCTACCAAAAAGAAACGGATCAAATTGGTATTTTATGTGAGGATATAAAAAAGAGTTTATACAGCCAGTTTAAACTTCAAACTGAACCAGGATATATCCAAGTGGACTTATTAACACTTGCTTCCTTTCGAAGAGGAAGAAAGGATGCTTTAGGTTTAAGGACAAAGATGACAAATATGAACTATTTCATTCTTTCATCATTTTCCTTTTTTATTTTTTAATTATTTCTTTCTGGCTAAGGTTCGGAATTAGTACCCTGGTCTTTGCTTTATCTCCTAAATGAGTTTTAGATTCTACTGCATGACTTTTTGGTATCAGCATCTTATAAAGTTGCATATTACCAAAAATGGATAAAAAGTAAAGGGGGAAAAAAAACCAAGAACTTACCAATGGTCAGGATATATATGAACAGAAGCAAAGTCGATGGTAGAGAGCATTGAGTTGCGAATAAAATCAGTTCCAAGGTCTGCAGCCCAAAATTCTGGATTCTCAGCTGATCTTTTGGGACTTTTAGGGCCGTAGAATCCTTCAAGGCCCACAGTAAGTAGATGCTTGCTGTCAATTGCTTTCACAAAGGTCGACATCTCTTCTATCCACTCCTGCAATTCTAAGACACACAATTAATTCATATTCTGACAAGAATGAATTATATGACATGAAATTAACGAATACAACTGCATAGTATGAACACTTATTGAAATTATCAGTACAATGATATGATTAGAGAATTGTATTGAACAACCAGAAAATGAGATTCTCACTCTAGTGCATCATTGTATGTGTGTGTTTGAGCGAGCACAGTTTGTATACGAAGTCAAAACCCACTGACATGTAAATAGAGTGACTGAAATGTTGAAATGCAAAACCTTGAAATAACTCAGTTAAACACCACTAGTATGGTATCTCTGTCAGCCTTAAAGCACATGGGGAGGATGGTCATCCTGGCATCACCCCAGCGGAATAATGATGATGATCGTTACAATTATAAATAAAAACATGCCGCATAAAAATCGCCAAGATATTATTGTATGCGGGGCAAATTTACAAGATCTCAACCAAAATCTGAAATTCTGACACTATTGTTGAGATATGCTTTCAAAAGATAAGAATTAACATATAATGAACAGGACTTATAGAGATTGATGAGAAGTTCAACACCATGTTAGATGGCTCCTATGATTACTCTGCTAGGATTCAAGTGTGTTTAGGAGTCTGACTTACTTGGAGAGTGTCACCTGAAGCATCAGTCATGCACCGGGGCTCATTAATTAACTCCCATCCAAAAATGGTGGGATCATCCCTATACTCAATTCCAGTAATTGTGTTCTTCCTTGTCAGAACAGTCTGCAGAAATAAGAGTTACTCGAATCGGTGAATGATTTCAAAACACTATCATCATCTAAATACCATATCAAAATGCATTCCAAAATTACAATATGAGCAGAAACTGAGAAAAAAATATACTATCAACAATGGATCGTGTTGCCGAACCCAAAGGGGCCGGAAGAAAAGGCTTTCCAATGAGTTCATTGATTGAATAAATGATATTAAATTGGTTATGGTGACAAACTTGTAAAGGGGGAAAATAGAAAGAAAAAGAATCACTCTGCACATTTTTGCCAGGTCATTTGAATACTCTATTTACAACTGTACTTGGTATCTGTCTCAACAATGCAGTGTTGCTAGAAGAAACATACTGGATATATATACCATGTACATGCGAGTTGTAGCCCAACAGGGATTCTTAAGGTTATGTGACCTTGCAGCTAAATAATTCAGCCATCTGGATTGATATGGAGTAGTCGTCTTCCTTAAGGAAAACAGATATGTCACATCTTTGTGAGACCTGAATAAACAACACTTGTGGTTCCACAAAAAAGCTTTCTTACCATGGCATATGATCATTTTTATCAATCAAGCCCCAGAACACCACCTGGATATTTTGCCAATCAGCTGCCTAATATAAACCCGGATGTAACTACCCCTACCTTCACGTGCAGAATTTCCATAAACAGGAAATGAACCCCAGGACCTTAAAAAATACAGAAGATTAACAATTGATACCTATGTGATTCCTTGGATTTTCCCTCTCTTGCACAGACCATGATTTCACCATTTTCCACCACATCTTACCTTCTCAATCAGGAATAGACATTTTCATGAATAGGTTTAACTTACTAACAGTCATTTGGATTTTGGACATTCAGTGGAAACTTACACTTAGATTGTGATGTACTTTGCAATTGAACCAAATTCTTATTTTTTTAGCAAGTAAAATAATATAAATAGAGGGGGTGCCTGCCCATGGACAATGGAGTTACAAAATGAAATTAATATGTTCATTTTTTTAGATTTTCATGGATATGATGTAGTTATTTTTTTAGCCTGTCACCAAGTCGACAGCTATAAATTCCTAGTTTAACTTCGTAGATGAAAAAGACGATCTTTCTACGTGGGAAATCCAATTAAGTGACCCTATTCCATTTATCAATAAATTGATCACTTTAACCATACTAACCTTATGTTTGAAAATTTAAAAGTGATGGTTTAAAACTTCGTAGACCCCATTACATATATCATATGTAATACTCGAATGTTATGTTTGGGAAGCTGTATTTGGAAAATGTTACATGCTTAGATCAAACTTATTTTAAAATCTTGTCAATCGAGAATTTTGCACTTGAGCTTTGATTTCAGCAAGCCATGCCCATAACTTGTTGTTCTTCCTAAATTATTTGAAATCCTCTCTTTTGAGAATTCCAGTAGCAACAGGGCCATAGTGAATGTCTCCTGCCCCCAGAAACCCATGTAATGATACAGTTTGAATCCATATACATTGAGTTTCAAATAGAGCTCGCCAATTGTAAGATACGAGCATATAGGTATGCAAAATTTAGTTACTGCTCTTTCTCAAGTTATGTGCAAAGAGAAGAGTGTCACTTGAATTGGGACAGAAAGGACTAGTAACTTGAAGTAATTGCAAGAGTCTGATTGAACATGATAATACACAGATAAGAAATATAGATTACCTTTAGATAATGTTTGAAATAACGACGAATGGATGGATCATAGAAGAAAGAATCATTGGAAGCGCTTAAACCAATGCCCTCTTCCCATGCCCACTTCACATACTGAGTCTTACCACCATAAGCTTGTAAGTTATTGACTAAAGCAAGCAGCAGCCTGATCCCTTGTTGCTTGGCTTCAGCAATGACATGGTCCAGGGCCTGCCACAGTATTCAGCCATAAAGCGAAAATTGACAGTGAATAATATATAATTATATATACTGCTAAATACCTATATAGAAGAAATTAACATAATTAAAAAATGACCAAATGAAGCGCTTAAAAAGGAACAAGTTTAACATCTAATGGGACATTCTATGAACCAGTTGAAAAGGTAAAAAAACTTGAACCGAAAAATATATCAGATTAGGAAAAGGTTGTTGATATCTTCTACTATTTTAGGTATGTTAGAACTTTATGCAGTGAGAGGCAACAAACACGTTCCAAAAGAATGATGAAATGAATGGACCATTGGTAAATGGTAATGAACCCAAGTTTATACTTCTAAACACTTTGGTTCATTAGTAGATAAACAGATTGAAAGCCATAAAATAATTTTTAAAACTATTCTACAACACATCAAGTGAAAATAATTTTGTATAGACTATTTGACTGAGACACATGAAAAAGATCTATTTAATCAAAATACAACAATAACTAAGAATTACGGATTTCTTTACCCTGAATACTTGCTCATCGAATTGACCAGGAGAAACCTGGAGGGCATTGTAGTCACCATCATTAAAAGCCCAAGTTCGACACACAGTGAGACCCATCTTTGCACCTGCTAGTAGCATTGCTTTGATCCTGGGTTTGCTATATACATTCACAGCATGGTCCATCATCCAGTACGAATTCCACCCATTAACATAGAAGACTCTACCATCTACCATGAAATGAGTCCCATTTCTCTCCACGAAACTCAACTTTTGTTCGGCATGATTATGAAGATCAGCCCACAAGTCCCCAAAGGACATATATATGAAAGCAACACATAATGCAAAACCAACAATTGGGTAAAACAGGTTATTTCCCGCTACCATTCTGTATATTGACGATGAATTGATAATCAATACTGTTCAAGATTACAAGTGAATGAATCTTGAATACCCTATGAGCTAAAACTCAAGAATTTGTAAAAATCACAGACAAGAATTCGTAAAAATCACAGAGACCAAGATGAGGTATTTTTTGTTGGTACCTTGGATCTCTTTGGTTTCCAAATCTTTGGAAACCTAACCCAGATGGAAATTAGATTGGTGAGCAAACCCAGATCCCCTTCTACAAAGGGTAGACGAAAAATAACAAGAAACACAATTAAACTCCAAAAAATATCACCGAGTCTTACAAAAACCAGCCATCCAGTTACGCCTGCATCATATGTTGAACTTTTGGTGAAAATAGAGAAAAGGCAGGATTGGCGGGGAGATTTGTATCTTGCTGTCCTAATAACAAATTGAAGTCGTGAACAAAATGAGTTTTAATCAGAGTGATGAGGTAGGGTGAGACCAAATGGGAAAGAAAACATATATATATATAATATAAAGTTCCTCAAATGTCAAAAATACAATCAAGAAAATTAAATTGGGTGAGTGAAGGTGGGTGTCTCTCTTGAATGGTGGAATGTTGGAATCATTTACTAATTACATCTGAATTTCTTAGATTTTAGATATTTTCGGAACAAGTTACAGTACCCTGGGCCGTACATGATTTGTCTCGCTCATCTTAATTACTGGAGTGGTATATAATGTTAATTTAAAATGATTTTTCCTTGTCGGCCGATTTTGTTACTTGGCAGTTAGGCTGATGAGTTATATAATACTGATACACAAATATATATACTCTTGAAACTTTGAAGCTTTACGGAATATAAGTTGCTCAAAATATCAGTCGGACAAAACCTTTTCTACAATTGCCAAAGACTTCAAAGTTCTCCCATGTGAGACTTCAATTTTTTTATTTTTTTTTTGAATTTTTCTTCTTCTTTTAATTACTTTTTTTTAATCTAAAAATAATAATTCTTATTTTTAGATTTATTGATTTGTTGTTGCTTTTCTATGAAGCAAGCCTAATATCAATATTCAAGGATCCATCCTATTATATGAGCAATTTTTGATTTGTGCATATAGTTGTGATTTTCTAAAGAATAGCTAGGTTGATTTTTTTGTTCTGCATGTCCTCTCTACAAGTGTATTCATTTCTACTATGTGATAATTCTTGATTTAATTTTAATATAAATGATGTTGAAGTTTAGCCTTTCTTGCCCTTGTTTGAAAAACACTTTCTTTTTTCTTTTATTTATTTATTTATAATACTTCATAGTTTATACCAAAGCCGTATATATAACCAATTCATTTCTAATATTACATCAAACTCTTCCAATCTTATCGGGATCAAATTTATGTTTAGTTTATGTCCCATAATTCCTGCACAACAATTACGGTGTATTAACTCTACGGGGATTGCTTCTTTGTTTGTAACTTCTATGATTAAAGGATTCCCTAATTGTTCTTGGGATAAATTTAGTCGTTTAACTTCTTTAGACACAATTAAAGGAACAGTTAGCATTCGAATCAAATAATACATAAATATTTATATTATTGATTGTAATAATACTTGACATCACATTCTTTGCAGTTACTACGTCCTGAACCGTCATATTAAATTTAAAAATGAAATTTATAACAGAAATAAACCTTGCTATACATTGTGTGTTACTTATTACTATCTTTTTTTTTACAAATCCATAGTGTTGGGTCGTGATATTTTCTCTCCTTGGGTCGAGTAAATTGGGCTTACTCATTTAATTAATCCATTGGGCCTTTATTATTGAACTGTGAAAGTCATTGAGTCCAGTCACCATATTATTTCCATTTTAACCTATAAGACTGGGTTGGTTCAGTGGATCGACCCCTTAGACATTTTAATATCTATTATTTTGACTTAATGATGAAAAAAGCATGACGGTTGACTAGAAGCACTTTGCCATGCATTAATGTGGATGGGATTATAACCCACGCATTGGCCAGTAAAAACGAGGACCAAAAGCGGTGGATAGACTACATGCGATCGGCGTGAACCCATCGGATCGAGGGGTGTGTCAGGTAGTAGTGGGTGGCACAGTAATCCAGGCAAAGAGAGTATAGCTTAGCAAGGAAGTCTTCACAAAGAGGTACGTTTTCATACACAATCTAATTCATAATCACATACACACGATAGAATTATTATCTCTCTCTCAATACACTAGACATTACATCCTCCATTGTTAACCTTGTGAACACGATATCTTGACTCTCACGCTGAGCTATCCCCAACGAATTGCCGCCGTCAAGCTTGTGGTGTTTATCGTGTTTCTTGTCGGCAGATCGAGGCGTCTTACGTGATTGGGGCGTGGCGAAAGATCTTGGCGTTAACATTGGCGCTAAAAGGAGGCGAGTTCTAGTGTCATTGAAATTTTCAATCACAATTGTCTAACCTACTTGAAAGATGATGATGAGTAGAGATGGTACACGAAAGGGCGAGGCGATGGTCATTAGCTCATCAACGCCTCGTCGTTTTTGAGTAAGGATCGTCTGGGTCCTTCTAAAGTGCTTACGAGAGCACGGCCTCTAAGCATAATTCAGGAGAACTCCGTCCGAAGATCCATGGTGGGGCCAGACGAAAGTTGGTTTTCAATGCTGATAAGGAGCGTGATCATGGTCAGGGGCGGGCGGAAGGCTCACCGACCAGACTCATCGTCGAAGTGGTCAGGAGGATAGAGCTGCCAAATTGGCGAGGATGGCGGGGCAAGCGAGATAAAGCCTTGGAGGTTACATGTTAAGCGGAGGAAGATATAGCCGAATGAGATGCTTGGTGGCGGAGTTAAGGGGCGAAGCATCTAGCCGTGTTCGGTCCGAGAAGCGGAGTAAGCATAAGGAGATGCCACGGCGAGAGGTAAAGAACCCGGAGCATTATATGTGCGTGTGTCAGAGATCGTTCTCGCAGATGGGAGGAGATCGAGGAAGCGAGAACTCCGTGGCCTCGAAGAAGGCACCGATGGTCGTTGGTTCTCGACATCGCGACGACGATGAAGCGAAGAAGCGGTCGAGGAGAGATCGTGCGAAACGGAAGAAGAGTACCGGCGTGACCATTCTCATCATGAGGAATAGGATTACACGCGTCGAGTAGGTCAAGAAGTCCCACGAGAAGCAATGAGATCGGCGGGAGAGGTCGATCCACTCAAAGGCCGAATGTCGCTCGAGAGAGAGGTCTCCTCGCTGACTCGAAGGTGTTGATTTTACGATGAAGGAGTTAAAAGAGCTACCGGCGGTGGTGAGGTCCAACAGGTGAAGGACACTCCGGAAAAGAAGGCATCCTTTTTCCTCGAGATATTCTCAAAGAAGGCGGATATCACCAAAAGTTGCCTCGTATGGAGAGCTATGATGGGTCCGGAGATCCTTATGACCATAGTCGAGCGTTAAATGGGGCGATGGACTATTATGATTTCACCGATCTTTGCCAATGTCACACTTTTTGTCACGTATTTGAGAAAAGATGCGAGACAATGGATGGGGACTTTACCATCCGGATTCGATATCCTCTTGGACCGAGCTTTGTGATAAGTTCCACGCACGTTTTGGGAAGCAATAAGAAGAAGGGAAAGCTTCACGGGTTCTTTAGCCTGATCCGGCAGTTCACCAAAGAATCTTTAGGCGATATGTAAAGAGGTTTAGAAAGCGGTTGGTCGGTGTCAGACCTTAATGATCTCAATGTGGGGTTTGTTCGAGCATGGGCTAGATTTGGTGAAGTCCGAGAAGTTGGTGAAGAAGTTGATGTTTCACCATCCAAAAGCTCTGGCGAAGCCTTTGACAAAGCGAAGGCTATATTGTTGTAGAAGAGGCTATGAATAACTTTGAAAATTCCTTCTTCTGGCCAATTAAAGGAGATAGAAGTTCCCAGATCGAAGTTGATCGAGAGAGAGAATGGGGGTATAATGATCGGTCGGAGGCGGTTCGAAGAAGTCTGATAACTTTCGTGGCGGCAAAGCGTGATCGTCCACTGTTTACGCCTCAGAAGGTTAATAAGGTCTACACCCGAACCGAACACGATAGGTTTGGTGATTTTGGATCGGATCGAAAACCAACCTTTCTTGAGCCACCTCGTGATAATTATAGAGACGGAGACAGGCAACTCTCGTAAATATTGTGGCTATCATCAAACTGTTGGTCATGACACTAATGAGTGTTGCAATTTAAAGGATTTCGTGGAGAAGAAGATTCGAGGCGGCTTGCTGGTTCAATATGTGGCCGAGAAGGACCGCCAGTATCAGCAGACTATCAACCGTACTGTTCAGACGGTTCAAATGGTACCATCCATCCAAAATGCTCCAGTACCACTGCCAAGGCACGTCATTGATGTAATAACCGGTGGATCTGTAGGGAAGTTGGTAGGGAAGAAGAGAAAGGTTTACCTTGATTTGGTCATGTCTGTGACGGATGCTCCCCTGAAGATTGACAGACCATTCCCAGGAACCGTCATATCATTTACGGATCTGATTATCCTTGAAGCCCATCGAGCCACATGAAGGGCATTAGTGATCCACAGCCTGAAGTGGGCTCGGTGGATGTGAAACGCGTGATGATAGACAATGGGTCTTGATGGATATTCTCAGATGCCCATGCTTATCGGAGGATGCATCTTGATGGGCAAAAAATGGAGGTCGGGCGGAGGCTCCTCTATACGGTTTTAATGAACGACCGATCAAAGTTGCAGGCACTATTGAACTCCCAGTTATCTTCGGCAAACACCTCAACAGGTAGAAATAACGTGTAAATTCTATGTTGTGCATGTAGATTCGGTTTACAATGCCATATTGGGAAGGCCTACATTGACGGCTCTCCAAGCTGTGACCTCCATCCCTCATTTCAAAATCAAATTCCCCACGGCGCATGGAGTAGGAGAGGTGGCGGGAGACTTAGATCCGGCAAGACGATGTTATCGGAATCTTTGTAATTTCGTCCGGAATGGGGTCAAGAATAGAAAAAAGACAATGGCAATTGAGATCGAACCCTTCATTGAGAAGCGGCTTCGGGCAGTTGGTAATCCCTGCGGGGGGCGGAGGAGATTGAGTTGGTCATCTAAAACCGACAAGACGGTGAGGATTGGTTGGGTTACTGCAGAACCTCTTGAGACGAACCTTATAGAACTCTTACTGTTCTTTATCTGGATATTTTTGCATGGAAACCACAAGACATGCCGGGAGTTAAGCCGAAAGGTAGCCGAGCATAAATTGGAGATAGATCCTTGAAGAAGCCGGTTAAATCGAAAAGGCGGATCTTTGCGCCGAATCGACGAAGATCATTGATGAAGAGGTTCTGCAGTTCTTGGCTGTGCGACTTCATCTACCAAATTGATTACCCGAGTGGATAGCGAATGTGGTGTTGGTGCGAAGCGAGAATGAAAATGGCGGGTTTGCATCGACTATACCGATCTCAATAAAGCTTGTTCAAGGACTTTATCCTCTGCCCATATCGATCAACTCATCGATGCCACTTGGGGTATGCATTACTAAAAGCTTATATGGATGCTTTTTCGAGTTATCATCAAATATCCATGTGCAAAGAGGACATTCCAAAGACAACGTTCATTACACACCGATTCGGTTATCGCCTATAAAAAGATGACTTTTGGCCTCATAAATCTTTGGAGCCACCTACGGAGAATGATGAACTTCATCTTTGACAGTAAATTGGGGAGGAACATGGAGGTTTATGTAGATGACATGATCATGAAGAGTATGCAGATTCAGAAGCATTTGGACGACCTGGAGGAATGCTTTCAGACTGTCCGTTATCGTCAATTGAGACTCAATCCGGCCAAATGTACTTTCGGCCTTGGTGCAGGAAAGTTTCTGGGTTATCTGGTCAGTCAGAGGGGCATCGAGGCCAACCCGGAGAAGATCCAGGCCATTCTTGATATGAAGACTCCTCAGTCGTTCAAAGACGTCCAACGTCTGACTGGTAGGATTGCGGCTTTAAGGAGGTTCGTCGCCAAATCTGCGGAGAGATGCCTTCCTTTCTTTGACACATTGAAGGGGCCAAAAATGCGAAGACGTTCCAGTGGACTTGGTGTGAAGGCGCCTTCAAGGCGTAAAGACATATCATCTTCTGCTCCTTTATTGGTGAAGCTTTTGCCCACCGAGACCTTATATTTGTACCTTCTGACAAGTTCGTTGGCGGTTGGAAGCGGTGTTGGTTCGGAGATCGGTGGGAAATAGCATCCGATCTATTATGTCGACCAAATCTGCGAGATCTTTGAAACCAGTATCCGAATATTGAAAAATTTGCATTTGCTTTAATAATTGCTAGTAAAAGCTTTGGCAATATTTTCAAGGTCGACTCTGATCGCCTACTACGGATCGACCATTGAAGAAGGTGATGGGCAAGCCCGAGGGTCTCGAGCAGATTAGCGGCGTGGACTATGGAGTTGTCTCAATTTTTCATTGAATACCATCCCCGAACCGCCATCAAGGTCAAGCCTTGGCGATTTTATGGTGGAATGTTCATTCACCGAGGCGAATCTTGAGTTGCCAGAGGTGAATCGTCGATCGGCGATTCTGATTCTTGGTTGAAGTCGAAATGTTTGAATATTTGTATGCAGATGGATCCTCTACGATGGTATTAGTGGGGCGAGAATTATTTTGACAAGTCCGGAGGATTCAGGTTCAATGAGCCCATCATGTTCGGGTTTAAAGCAACGAACAACGGCCGAAGTATGAAGCGGTGTTAGCGGGTGTCCGATTGGCGAAAGTCTAGAAGTCGAAGTTGATCATTTATAGTGATTCTCGATTGGTCGTTAAACAATTTGTATCGGGGAGATTATGAAGCTCGTGGGACCGGATGATCAAGTATCTGGCGGAATTAAAAGACAAACTTGATATTTAAGCCATTATGAGTTTCGGGGCATAGGCGTAACAACAATTCCATTCTTAGATCCAACTGTCGAAGGTAGCCCACTGCGAGATCTGAGATGTTTTCAATGGATCGGTTTATTTGGAAGTTTTGCGGCGGAGTGTTGACCGAAGCGGTGATATGTATCGAAGCGATCTAACTTCTTGGATGACCCCTACATCGAGTATTTGGCGGATGGCGTCCTTCTTTGGATTAGATCTTTGTGAAAGAAGATCAAGTCTGAAGAGTGCCAATTTTGTTCTTATTGATGGGTATCTTTATCGATTGGCATTTTCTCACCATTCTTTGAAATGTTTGGTTCCGTCCGAAGGTAGAGTATGCTCTTGGGGAGGTTCACGAGGGTATTCGGCGGTGATCGTATGGTACGCCAAGTCTTTGGCTTATAAAGTACTTCGACAAGGATACTATTGGCCTACAATTTTCAAGGAAGCTACAAAATATGTCGAAAATGTGAAAATGCCATTTCGATAGTCCGATCCCATCGACCACCAGAAGAGCTATATTCGATTTTATCTCCTATACCCTTATTTATGCAGGGGGTGGATATATTGGGTCCGTTGCCTAAAGCTAAAGGTCGGTCGACTTTATCATAGTTTCTTTATTGATTACATGACTAAGTGGGTGAAAGCGAAACCACTTTGGTTATAACAGAACAAAGTGCTTGAAGTTCATAAAAGAGTCCGTAGTGTTTAAACTTGGGATCCCTAGAGTGTTGATATCGGACAACGGGCGCTTGATTAAATGGGTTCAAAATTTGAAGGATTTTAAAGGATGCGGGGATTGAAACTGAAGACTTGATGGCTCATCCACGTCGAATGGGCAAGTCGAGGTGACCAACGGAATGACTGTTGAAGCGGAATCAAGCCTTGATGGATGAAGCTAAAGAAGATGGCGGAAGAAGCGCTTTCGGCGTCTTTGTGGGCTTCTGCAACTACACCGAGGACCACCACGGGGGATTCACCCTTTTCGATTGGCTATAATGCGATGCCTTAGTCCCATCGAAATCGGATCTCAAGTCTTGAATCGATCCACTTCGAAAGAGATCTATAATGACGAAGGGTGAAAAGCTAACTGGACTTCTTAGAAGAAGTCGGAGAGGTAGCTTTGCTCAAATTGGTACGCTTATCAACGAAGGGTAGCCAAACATTACAACAAAGGGGTCAAACTTCGTAGATTCAGTAGGAGACTTAGATCCTTAGAAAGCCAAAAGCATTTATGCCTCAAAACACGGAGAAAGTTAATCTTAGAAAGCTGGAAGGGCCGTATGAGGTGATCGAAGTATCAAAGCCGGACACTTATCGGTTAAAGGCATTAGATGGTTCCGAGATCGAAGAATACTTGGCATCTTTGGCGGGCTTGAAAATATTTTTAATAGAGATTAAGTCGATTTATCGAGAGTCTGTACATACGATTGTTCATTATCGATAAAAAGTCACTTTTTCACAATTGATCATGTTCCTGTTGGTCCTAAGGTCACAATGGTGTAAGGAGTTATGGTAGGACTCGCTGGCCATTCGATGGCAGCCCACTTATTGTTCTACCCCGAGTGGTAGACAAAGGTCCTTATGATCTATATTGATTTTACGAAGGTGGTAAATCGATGGTCACTTATTGATCCTGGTCTGTTTGTCCTAAGGTCACGATGGTGTAAGGAGGTATGGTAGGACTCATTTGGCCATTCGATGGCATCCCACTTATTGTTACACCCAGTGGTAGACAAAGATCCTTATGATCTATATTGATTTTACGAGGGTTGGTAAATCAATGGTCACTATTGATCCACAGTCTGTTGTCCTAAGGTCACGATGGTGTAAGGAGGTATGGTAGGACTTCGTTGGCCATTCGATGGCGACCCACTTATTATTCTACCACCGAGTGGTAGACAAAGGTCCTTATGATCCTATATTGATTTTACGAGGGTGGTAAGTCGATGGTCACAATTGATCCTTATATCTTGATCCTTATATATCTTTGTTATACCACAGGTGGTAAGTAAAGATTTTGATGGTGCAAGGAGGATCGACCAAATTCACCTCACACGTGGCCGATCTCACAATTGATACCAATGAGTATATATTACTTTATTTTATTTAAGTGTTGAGTTCGGTTCATTCAATTCGATTAAGTTAAATCACATCCAGTAAAATTGATTCACTTCATTTCATAAATTAAGCTGTTATATGCCGTATCGATTCACTAGTTGGGTTCGGTTTATTGATCTTGAATTATTGACAAGAAATTAATCAAAATGAAGTCATGTCAAGGCAGGTTGAAGATTCATCAATAAAATAAAACGTTCGTTCATTCAAGTCGATCATAAACTAATCACACATGAACATAAAAAGTTTAAAAGTAGTTAAATTTTTACATAGAACAAAAAACAGGAGGGACATTGAGCGCCACCTTAAATCATCGGAGTTAAGTAAAGTAGGGTCGGTGAAAAAGACGAGATATCTTTTCTTTACCTCGCTCTCGGCGATCTTACGTACCCTCAGAATATACCTTCATGATTTTGGCATTAAGTTAAATCCAGAATCCACAGTAGTCCACTTTGAATCCTTCATGACTCTTGATCGAGAAGGGACCCGAATCCTCAAGATCCTTTATTTTGTGGCCAAGTTTATGGCGCTTGGCCTTATGTCTTATTTCTTAAATCTTGGACCTTCGTCTGAGCCTCGCCAAAGTTGAATCGCCCGAAGCTTCGGTTGGTGAAGAAAACTCCTCATTTTGGCCTTGAGGTAGGTTTTCTTGACCAATGCCGGCGTTAATGTCGATTAAAGCTTGTTGGTGGCTTGATCTGCGACCAACCCATCCCTCGTGGCCCTTAACTCATCGTCGTCGGGCGTCTTGAGTCCATCTGGCCGATCTAATTACATTTGAAGGCCATTGATGGTATGAAAAGCATCTTCACGATCGGCCTCTCTCGATCGAAGGTTGATTTGACATATTTATCTCACCTGCCTCATGAAATCCTCCTCGGCCTCCCCATTTATGTGTCTCGGGCCTTGAAACGTCCAGAAGACAACGATAACTGCATTTTTCAAAATATTCAAGTCGATATCCGAGATATCCAAATGAGAACGAGAGAAATAGAAGATAAAGAAATTGTTATTTACTTTAGCGGATAGCTCATCCCTCATCGAGTAGATTTAAAATTCCGTATGATCCTTTGAGCCGATGGTCGTCGGTGTTAGGACGAAAGCTCAAAAGAGGTCGAAGGGAAATTCGCATTGAATCTAGGCCACAAGTCGGGGACCCCATAGCCTCGGCATGATAACCACGACTGAAGGGCCAAGATCGTTCGGGAGGTCTCGACCTTTCGGGAGAAGGAGCTGGGTTATTCGGGAGGGTAGGATCCACATATACGGTTTGAGGAGAAGGGATTTATTTGGGATGGGTTCTCGAGGGGTGAAAGCGAGAGCGAAACTTCGGATGGTACATCGGTGTGCGCTTCCTTTTCTGGATAAGCGTTGGAACCACTTAAATCTGGTCACCGTCTTGGCCGTGATGATCTATATTTCTTGAGGGGCACGAAGGGTGGGATGATCGAAGACCGAGGCACCCTAAGTTCTTGGCGGTCGGCAGGGTTATCTTGGTTTTAATTTTTTGGTCAGGAGGACACTTCTTGATCGGGACGATCGAGTAAACCTCTCGTCGAGGGATTGATGTGGGGTTGGCTCTGTTTACGGAATGGCTTGAAGGGGTGATAAGAGGTGTTGACTGGGCTTTCTAGTGGCCCTCCTCTTGACGAGGATGGAGGTCTCTTCCGATCTGAGGAACCTCTTGACCTCTGGTTCTTACATTCGAAATTAAATCGATTATGTATTTAAAGTTGGCTCGGCTTGGGAGTAACCACATTGGCGATTCTCAACGACTTAGAAGACTTCCGGACGAAAATCTTGAACTCCTTTATTTCTAAGGAGCTCGATGCGATCGGAGATCTTGCATGAAACAAACGATCTATGTTAGATTTCACATCATAAAAGCATTTTAGAAATTTATATATATGAAATAGACCGGTGCTTACATTTATGGTCATATAACCATACACAACTGAGAGAGTCCATATTTCCACTCCTCCTTGGGGAAATTGTCGAAAAGTTCCATCATTTCAACTTCCGTTCTTGAAATGTCTCCAAAGTCGTGAGAGATCTTCTCGTCGATTGCCCGATTCGGTAGAGAAGAAATTTTGGGACCTTTGGCGTAGAACCACTTCTCGTGCCATCCCCCATTGCTCGAAGGAGTGTTCACCGGTGAACGTGACGCCTCTCGAACTTTTCTCGACTTGGAGAAAGTTTGCTTAAGGGCCTTGAACCCCTTCTCTCTGGATTGGACTATTTTGTATACGGTGAAGAAGAAGTCGAGGAGGGCTCGGCCCATGACTCGTGGCGAAGGCCACTGAAAGGCCAAAATGTGAATGTAAGAGTTTGGTACCAATAGGCGAACCCCACGCCCAGAACCCCAGTATAGTCACTATAAAAATGTGTAAAGGAAGCGAACCCCTTCTCGAGCAAGCGAGTCACGAGGACGGTAGTCGACCTTACGGCCGTTGTTGGTACGTCTTCTCATGGGATCTGGGAACCACGGTAGCGTGGTATCCGAATGTGGTATGCGAGATCTAATCCTTTTAATTGACCTCGATCCTGATAGAGGGGTATTGGCGTGCGAGAAGCGTCCGTGCTCTGTAGTATTGGGAGGGGTTTTGGGAGTTTTGGCTTGGGATTCATGGTGAGGTTCCTTCACGAGGTTAGGGTTTGGTGGAGCAGCGGTGATCGGTGTTACCGGTATGGGTGAACCTTGTTCGGAGTTTTGGGAAGCCATTTTGGCGGTTTGCGGAGAGGAAGAAAGAAAGTTGAGGAGGAGAAAAGTTCAAAAAGGCGCTCGAATTTCAAATGGGCGAGTAAAAAGCTGTCAAATTTGGTAAAGTTATCTTTTATCTTGTGATTTACGGTGTTGGTAAGCACATTAAATGTTAGTAATGATTTAGAATTTGAATGGGAAGCGTCCAGGTTAAAGGTCCGGATATTTAATAGACGGGGCCTTTTGATTTGGGCCTCTGTTCTCTTCTCATTTCATCTAAGTGAGCGATGGCGGGTACACTTCAATTATTTCTTACTATGGACCTTTAGTAAAATATCATGGACCATTTATAGTTTTCTATTAAACATTACATTCGATAAAAAAACTAGAGGCGATGTTGGGTCGTGATATTTTTTTCTCTCTTTGGTAGGATAAATTGAACTTACTCATTTAATTAATCCATTGGGCCTTTATTATTGAACTGTGAAAGTCATTGAGCCCAGTCACCATATTATTTCCATTTTAACCTATAAGGCCGGGTCGGTTCAGTGGATCGACCCTTAGACATTTAATATCTATTATTTTGACTTACTAATGATGAAAAAAGCATGACGGTTGACTAGAGCACTGCCGTGCATTAATGTGGATGGGAT